>JAOXNN020000066.1:139083-162755 GCA_028571205.2 Hydropsyche betteni | reverse complement strand
AGAGGCCAGTGCAAGGGGACACGTCTTTACCTCATCGAGGAGGTGGCTCGGGTTGCACCCAGGTGTTTAAATAATATTATTTGGATGTTATAGCCAACACAACCGAACAAGGGTTTGGTATTTCAATCAGGCGGCAAACAGTTTTTCGTTGAGGAATGCAAATGGATAAATCGATACTCAAATAAGAAGAAGAACAATTTCTACCCAAGCAAGCGTTATCTTCATTCCACCTTCATCCATGGAAATTATTTGTATTTATTTGGAGGAAGCTAAAAGCACAAAAACTTCGACAACACAAAGGTACCCCTCTTCTTAGTTAGGACTCCGTATACCGACTCGATTTCACTAACTGGTAGTGGTAGTAACTGACTAGAGGAGTTCAACCCACCTCAAGAGATTCATACGGAAGCACCTGCTCCAAAAACTTCTTTGTTATTTATGCTGGCAGTGATCACGAGAACATCTTCGACGATCTATGGATGTTCAGCTTTGACTCGGAGACTTGGGCCTAAATTGAACAACAATAAAAACTACCGCCAAGAGACATGTGCAACTTAGTTACGGTTAATGAGGACACCCTTTTAATGTGGGGAGGGATGAACACTTCGTCTGAGTAAGCCTTTGACACTATGTTCATTTTCAACTTCTCAACTTCTAGGTGGACCCCCATCTCAGTAATCGATCAGCCAGCCCCTCGTATTTACTCAAATATTGCAAGTTGCGGAGGAAAGTTCTACATGTTCGGGGGATACGGGATAACTGAATAGACCAAGTTTTACAACGATTTGGTATCTATCGAGGTTAATCTACAGCAAAAGCAGGTTATAATTGCTGAAATTCCAACCAAAAACCCTCCCTCAAAGAGAGCAGCCCATGGAATATGCGAACTATCAGATAAATACTTGATTGTGATCGGTGGAGATGGGTAGAAGGACAGTCAGTAATAAAAATCCTAAGACGATGTCTACGCTAAAGATGATACTTGGGTGCTTTCATTGTAGACACTGGAATGGAAACAGATATTTCCCAAGAACGCTAATTTCAGACCTCGATTCGGGTTTTCAGTGTCAAGGCAACACAACAATATTTACCTGTTCGGAGGCATGAGAGTGTACTCAAATCTTTACGACTAACTGATGATCCTCAACTTCACAGAAGATCGAGAAAAGCCTCGGGAGAAGTTCTGCATCAAGTGTCACAAAAAGCTACCTGAAACAGTAGATTCATCCAAAAGCTTAAAATAAAAACCAAAGGCTTTGACACCTTAAAAACCCACCCCAACCTAGAAGCCTCTCGAAGCTCCATCTGCACAGGAATCCAGTATTAAAGCTCTGCCTGAAATGTCTATTGCATTTTTCGGAACTATTGCTGGTCTCCAACAGTTCGCCTTCAACGCTTTTGGGTTGATAACTGACTGTGCTGTCATCCTGCATTCAGACCTCATGAGAATTTCAATCAAACACAAGCGAAACTAAATCCTTCTTTACACATCTATTTAGTTCTCTGGTCAGCCCCTGACTAACCAATAATTCGTTGAAGTACTGACAGCAGACATCAGAGCAAAACCAAGTATCCAGTAGCTATCAAAGAATCTGAAACTAGGATCGCTTAGGATAGGTAAAACCTTCGTATTTATCTGCCGGTAGCAGAAATTACTCAAGATGATGATGTTCTCGTGCAACAACAGTATTGTGCCTGGTTGCTAACTCAAATACAAGTTCTTTGCCCTTATTCAAAATACAGAGACAGGTGGATTTCTAACTGATAACGGGCTGGATAACTACAAGAACATCCTCAACTTCCTCACCTCACAGGTAGACAAACCTTCCGATCTTATTCAAAACGCCTCGGCCTACTCCCTGTACATCTTTGAGATGAGCATAATAACCACCCCTAAAAATAACTACTATTAACTCATTCCGAAAGGCAACGACATTCACATCATTATTAATTAGAAGAAAATTGCATTTTTGGAGCAGTGTGGATACAAGGTGCTTGAGCATTCTGACATCAGCCTCAGAAGTTATCTCCAAATACTGTACTTGAAACCCAAGATAAAATTCTACATCGGAGAAGACAACTAGCCAATTCCACCTTTGAACTACCACAAAAATCTAGAGCAACTAGCCAGCGAGGGTATTCTAACAGCAGCAGATTTCGAAATGTACACGATAAACTAAATCGAATCGATGCACTACTACACTGTTTCAGACGAGGATGTAGCACCTAGCTGCAACCTCGGTCTGTTTATTTATTACAAAGGTAGACTCATCCAGAGGTACAAGACTTCGCTAGGGAAGATATTCTGTGACAAGTTCTTCAGAAACAAATACAAAAAGACGCAGAAACCACTGTTTAAAGAAATCGGCATCATTTAAGTGAACCCTGTGTATATCACCTGCAACTAAATAAAAACTGACTTTGAAGCTAGTGTATGGAGTAGCGAGATGTGGAGCAAACTCAAAGACTACATCAAGAAGAAAAGAGGACCCATCAAAATTACCGAAGTTTGATAAGTTGACATAATCAGTTGAATTATATTAAGTATTCAATATCGAGTTGGTGTATAAAAGTCGTAATTGGTGCACAGAGATCCAGGTGCCCTCTAGACACTACAATACTATTTATTCCCAACACAACAAATTATCTTTCTATCAAATACTACTTCATTTTGATTCCTGTGTGATTTATTTTTTTGTTAATGGCACCTACTTAATATAAATCTCGTTTATTGTGAAATCCCAATATTATCACTAGCCTTGCCCTTTTAAAATTACAAAACAGACCCAAGTACATGTTAGTTATAATTATTTTATGAGCACTGATCGAGTTTTAAGGCTTCCTAACATCGCCCCAGTCAACAAACAGCTAAAGAGCTCTCCATACACCAAAAGGCTTTCCAACACTTTCCAAAATCGACTGATCAGCCGGACAAGCTAAGCTAGTAGCAGGCAAAAATCCTAAAGGACTGAGAGCCATGACAGCTCTGTTTAGAGACCAAAGAGACTCATTAGCCCAATTGTTCTCGATCCCTACAGGAACCGTCACAGGAGGCACAGCAGTACCGGAGCACCCATAGAGTCCGTCGAGCAAAAAAATCTCACAAGGGCAGAAGTTAGAATTTAGACTAAGCCTGTTTCTAGTCCCAGCAAACAAGCTCAACTGGATAGACAGAAAACAGACCAGCCTCAGACTGGCTCAGTGACTCACATTCGAAAATGGCTGAGGAAGTACATGTAAGCCAAGAAGGATGAGCAAGGAAATCCACTGCTTAAGGAATCCCCTCGCCGAAGGATCAAACGGGAGATGATAGATAAAGTGTCAATGAGAGGCATTTTTAAATACCGATAAAATCACGTAATTATCGACTGTAAGCAACTTTAACAGGAGAATTTCTGGAACAATGTGCAGGAAAGCCAAATACTTCCAACGGAAGATGATAATGAGCTCTGCTCGGCCAAGAGTTTGCTCAATCTGATGGGCCCTTGATACGACTATGATTCCTCTCTTTTTCCTTCATAAACTGGAATAATATCACTCACCAGCCAAATCACTATTACAACCTAACGAGATTTAGGCACACTTATAAGTTGGAAAAGTTGGAAATATTTGAAATACTAAAAATAGTGGGTTATTTGCTTTGTTTTTGTTTAGATTGGGTAAGGTTTAGCCGCTAATAAGTTAAGTGTGATCCTATTGCGACTTTGGCCGAGCTACCTGCTCAGGAGAGTAAAAATTTGAGTGAATGGTAAGGTGCCAGAGGGATGACCCAATAACGGCATTCGCGCAGTTAAGAACAGATACCACACTTGATTTCAACCATCGGCCAAAAACATAGTTTATAATATTACTCTATGACATTAAAGTCTCTGGCCAATGGATTGAGCACTATTTATTGATGATCTGTGCACATACTTGTCATTACTAAACTGTGTTTTACTCTATCCACTTTAGATAATCTGCGCTGCCTTCGGCTATGGGAATCTTGATGAGTTAGAATACTTCGTAAGAATGGTTCTGCCTTACAGTCTGTCTGACTTTTTCAAACAAGTTAGACCGACTCTTCATTATCAACAAGACTTCTTTTGAGTCCTATATATGTCCCTTCCAAATATAGATGGATCGAATACTGGATATTATGTTGCAGCAGGCTATTAACCTCTCTTTGAGGAGAGCTTTGGCTATTTTCTCTCCTTCTTATTCACTTCCTGCAGTCACAAGATACTTTGCGAACTGTGTTTATTGTATAGTATGTTGCTCGAGTTTCTCCTCTGATGATGTGCGTCTACCTCTGTACCATGTAAACAGAGCTAATGCTGAGAACATTGCAATTGGAATCCAGCTGCGAGTGCCAATACCTTCCATATGTTATTAATATATTAGAAAAGGCACTTAATACAAAATAATTCAAATCCGAGGCACAATATCAGTAGTTTTTGGAGCGTTAGCAGCCTCCACTTAATCGAGTCTACGCTTGAGTACTCCCCGCAGTTATTGGAGTTCAGCCTTCTTTCTGCCTCGGTATCTTCATTAATTATAAAGTACCTAAGAATGCAGGCAATTATTATGCATGAACCTATACCCAAGAAAATTGTGGTAGCGTAGGTGGCAATAATACTAATCAACCAAGGTTGAACTTCCCTCTTGACGTTTAAATTGATAGCATGGTAGATGCGGCAGTACCTATTTGTGGAGGCTGTTGATGTATTATTGTTGCAAGTGGTAGAGTTCAACATCACTAATATTGAAAACCATCCGAAATGATTTGTCTCGTTAAACCTGCATCGCAGCCCAACTGACGTCCTGTAAACGGTCCACATCTCTACCTTATCATTGTAAAGCATTAGATAGGAGAACACAGATTGATTGGTGATTGGAAGGATGGGTTGAACCTATACCATACCGTAAGAACTAAAATAATATTTTTTCTGCCATAGTGCCTGACTTGAGAGGAGGAAGTGTTGCAGGGAGTATCTATTGATGGAGTGCTGGATGATCATAGATTACTGTCTACCAACTACCATCATCATATCCTTTATAAAAAATACGTCCTGGATGTCTTCCACCTGGGAATAGAATCGGTTTAAAACTAAGTCCTTGTCTACGATCGCCAGCTACGCAACATAAGTTTCTTTTTTGAGTTCGAAGATGACCTAGATGGTGCTTATGTACTTCCTAAACATCAACTTCTTCGAGCCATAACGGATAGGGTAACTATCGTGTTATTTATACAAGCTGCCGTTGAAGTCATACTGGTAGATGCCGTACTCTTCGTCCAGTAACCATACTACTCCAGGCATCACCTAAATATCAGAGCATATTATTTTGTTCTACTTCCACCCTTCAATAGTCTGCTTCAGAGCGGCAGTACTCCCATTAACACTGTATATCTCTATCTTATGCCGATAGTTTAGAGTCAAAAATCCTTCTGTCCATTTTGACACCACATTTTACAGCTTACTACCGACTCCATCTACAATTTAGGGCACCCTCTCTGGTTTGTCAGGGTTGACTACGAATATTCCTTATTTGGTTTTGACGTAAAGCATGAAGTTCGTGAAGTTATCGTAGTGCATCTCCACCTAATTGATATCTCTGTGGTCGGTAAGTATTACATTTGTAAGCAGTTTCGACTACCCGCCTAATTACCAACTGCTTACGGTTGACTTAAAGGACAATGTAGTTATATCACCGTTCCTCGACAACAGATAAATTTTGTTTCGGAGGGCATCCACCTCCATCTGAACAGCCTATTAAGTAAACTTTGTATGACTCGTCCTGTCAAATAAAAAGTCTGGCCCGTTGATTTCACATACTGAGCTGGGCTACATAGAAAAAAATGTTACTGGGTACATGTCGGGGTTGGCTCTGTAGTCATCAATAAGGTCTTTGGAGGTAGGAGTCAAGCGTTAGAGTACTGCCGATTCGAACGTGGATTACAAATCGGGGAAGGTGACACGAAGGTCTTACCCGTGCAGTATGATAGAATCACCATCCCTATTCTCGATGAGGTCTGAGACTGGAGTTCGTTGGATTTCTAGTACCTTTCCCGCCTTTGCTAGGGCAATTGATAAAGAGAGGAGCAATATTTGAAATATCATAATATTTAGTTAGTTGGCCTTAGGGTTGTTTACTATTTAACGCATCAATCAATAACTAATTGAACAACGATCAACATATGTCTCCTTCACAATAAATGTCAATATTTGCCCGCGTGCTACTAAAATCCTTTCACTTCATACAGGTAGTTAGTGTCGCTGTTTCGGCGATAATGTTTTGTATTATGCTTCTTTTGTCGGATTATCTATAAGTCCCTACGCATTTTCTATATGGTGCTCTCGTGAATCTAAAGTTCCTGCATCTGCATGTGATCAAGGTTGGCATCCTCTTGTTGCATGTTGCCTAGAAGATAAAGATTCTACCCATCGAATTTTAATCTTTCGAAGACGTTTTCCAATTTCCCCCCACATTCTTCCCTCAAAAAAGCCAATGCTTCCCTCTTTTCCACCTCTATGACCTTAACCATACTCGAATTCGTCAAATTCGCTGTTACTCTTAGGCACAATCTATTCAACTCTACAACCACATCGAATTTAAAGTAGTCGATTGTAAACTTTCTTTAGATTTTTTTAACCAGTTCATTTGACAGATGAATGCTATTGGTGTCTGAATCTGTTTGTTAGATCTTAGAAGTTTGCAAAGAATAGTGCTTGTGCCTTCCTACCGAATCAGCTGTGCGAGGTTTACTGGTGACTATTAGTGGGAACTCTGATATATTCTGTATGATTTGTTTGTTCTTTCTCCAGTCTGCACGCATCTGCACTACAGAATAGTTAGACTTTGGATGCTGCAACTGTTTCAATATTTGGAGATTGGACTGTTAAATTCTAACCAACTCTTTCATCCTCGAAACATTATTTCTCACGGGCAAAGCTGCGAAATTCTTTCTTGTCAACCTAATACTCTTTTTTATGCTTCCAAAGCCCTGTGCTATGCAGGATAGCCTCTTCATCATTATTTCGTTCTGGCGTTTGACCTCTATCTGCTTTGATTAGTACCGACGAGAGTTGACAGGTAGGGTTGGTTTACGCTAGTGTTTTTATTAATTACTACGCAGGTTAATCGCATGCTTAGCCTGTTTTTCCTGTTGTAATTTCATAGATTGGTGTAAAATATACTGTACATTATAATTAATTATTCGAATATTCTGTCACTCATAAGCCCATGCTTATGCTCAAATCAATATCGCTGATTATTAGTTTGCGTCGGGCCTGCGCAACTATTTTGAATTTGTTATCCAGTTCTTCCTTCAATCTCTCGGTCTACATCAATAAGGATTATACCTTGTACTAGAGCTAGTTCATAACAAGCCTACTCTCTTCCAGCCGGAACAGTCTTCGTCGAGGAATAACATCGCTGCCCTTCTCGTTAAAGTGTATGCTCCTACTAGTAGTTATCCATTCATCCCTCATCAGGTTCAAATGCTGCTTATCAGCGTCAAGCTTAGCCTTCCATTCAAGGTTTATGCTGTCAAGTTCGTATTCTAGCCCGTCGAACCTCTTATAGGACTCTAGAAGCAAATAGGTGGTTTGTGGAAACTTAACTTCGGCGACTGCCTTCGCCTTTTTTATTAGCTACTCCACTTGGTTAATTGGCTTAGGTGGTAAAGGTTTAGGTTCTTCTGATTTTAACACTGGGTCCTTCTCTCTCTTATGTTTGTTAAATTGGACAGCTTGCTTAGGTTAACTTTAACTTTCGATTTAAATATTGAGGCTATTAGGTTTTCGAGGCAGGAAGGGTTGAGTAAAATTTAGTGCTTCTGAAGATCCTATGCTGGATGGGTCGTTGACATTCCGCTACAGTTCGATTTCTATTGAAGGTTTAGTTTTTATGTTGAGAAAGGGGTTCGATGGAGCAAGAGCTGATGAATTCTTATTCTGAGGGTAGTTATTATGAGCTAAAACTGGAGGGTGTATCTTTGGCTCTTGCTTGATGAACAACTCTTTTGGTTTCTCTCTTTATTTATTCACATCGTTTTTAACCGTCGGAATGAATATACCTTTTTGATGTGATTAGTCTTTTGATCTCTACTTCTACTTGTACAACTCTTTTGGTCTTTCCTTGTATTATCTTTACGACGGGAGGCGGTCTCTTCTCTCATTGTGGTAAACTGGTTTTCTGTAGCTTTAGTAGTAACGAGCATCACTGTCCCTCGAGCGACGTCTATTTGAGTGAGATCGGGAGCGAGAGCGAGATAGTGAGCTCTCGACGCTCCGCTATCGTGATCTTCTTTCGTAATAATGGCGGGGTGGAGACCTTCTCTTCCTATCCTTGGAGTATGACTTCGAATAGCTTCGAGAGTAGCTCCTCGATCTCCTTCTTTCGATCTCTCTAGATCTAGATCGAGGGGAATAGTATGGGCTCCGACTATCCTTATAGCGTTTTCTATCTCGCTCAGGGCTGTCGGCCATAAATGTTTGAAATATATATTCCATAATTCAATAAATAATGGTTTATAACATAAACATAAAGATTTGTATAATTTATTTCGATCGAATATGGTATACAAAAATAAAATTTGATATAGATCTGTTATGAAAAGAAAATTGATTCAAAGCGGCAATGATTATTCAAATTCATACTGATCCATTTGGCCGAATACAATTTTCGATATGGTGTTTTATGCGTTTTATGGATAGTAAATTCGATATATGAAAAATCCTTTCAACACATTCGCCTAAACGAGATTTTTTTTACTGAATATATTATTCAAATTCAAATATTATTATAATAAGAAATCGAATCTCATGAAGTGAGCAATATATATTTCCATATTGGCAAGTCTAAAGTGCATTGTCCGTTCGTCGTGGACGCCCACTCGCTCTTTGTCGAATGTTGGATAATGTGATCATTTTATTTTATAGATAATGATTTTTATTTTTCGTCTGTCCGCTTTTTCAACTTTTTATTTCAACTTTTAGCCAATTTGCAAGGATCTCGCGAAGAATTTCAAACAGGGCCGTTCAAACGCCACAATCTCTATACGTTAATTGAATTTCGATTTATGTCTGCAAACGCAACACCTACAACAAAATTACAACGCATTGTTTTCACATTTTATGAACCATAAATGTCTCTTACGAAACATATTTTGCACTGTTCGAAAGTATGTCAAACTTGCGAGATGATGTTTAATCGTTCCTCAGACGTAAACGCAAATTGTCAATATAGACTAAGCAAACATTATGTGCATGTATTTTTTTTTCATTATTTGCAATTATCATACGTGTATGCGCTCACATAAAACATTCTATATACGTCGATTATCTAGACATGTTGAATATCAAAGGTTTTTACGATCGTTTTATCTCCCGAATGACACAATTCATTTGTATTACGAAGAAAAATCAACAGAAGAGAACATAAAAAAATTTTATCTCATGAAATGATAAAAAATTTCATGTGAAAATCTAAAATTGAAAAAGCACCTCTGATTCGGTGTGCTCTCGTGAATTTTCGAATCCAAATTTTCGACTATGTTAACCCTCGACCTTTCGTTCGAAGATTTGCAACGTCGATGGTCGACGTCGAAGATGCATATTCGCGAATGTACCGAAACCAGTTTCCAATGCAGACAGAGAAAGAGGAGCGGTTTCTTTGCAGATTCAGAACATAAATAACACCGCACGCACTCGCCGACCCGAATGAAAAATTCAAAAAGTGCCAAAACATCAAACGTCGACAATATATTTGTTCGTTTCAGACACAGTCCACCTATTCTGTATTCAGATTTAGCGCGTTTCTTTTGTGGCGCTATTCTTTGCCCGCCCGTGGGTTTTGCTTTCAGATTGTTGTGTGCTGACTGAATTTAAATTCTTTACATTCGAAATCGGTTTGTTTTTTGTTTCAGAAAATTGGGTTTGGAGTTGGTGCCACGTGAAGGCTCAAAAGCAGTACAGCCCGGTGAATTCGGTGCTGTTAAATTATACAGAGTCCATCTATCAAGTTCAGAATCAGTATCTGTATGTTTTATTACATGAATTAATAAATAAATTATAATTTATAATACAAAAAATTTGATTCGATTATGTTTGTTTTCAGTCGGGAACTTTGCGTCGAGCAGGTAGTCATGGCGGTCCTAATGCAACCGGTACAAATACAAGCACTACTAATGCAAATAGTCCAGCTCATTTATGGTGTTGTGTTAGAGCTTGTGGGGCTGGAGGTGGTGCACCGGCACAAGCTTTGCTCAGTTTGTATGATGCTCGGCGGCAGGCATTTGTATCGGAACGATTTCTTGTACGTTTGGATGCAGACGGCTTTAACAATTACCTCGACAAATTGCATACCAACTGTGTTATTTTCACTGTAAATATCGATTTGTTTTGTTATTTTTTCTGTTTATTTACAAATCACTTAATCTTTTCAATGAATGTTTCAGGATTTGGGAAGTGCTGACCTAGCCCGAGAACTATATCTTGTAACTCAAATAGTAAGAGTCGGTAGAATACTTTCAACAGACGGAGCTCGTCGTGCTGCTGCAACTGGTACTTCAGAAAGTTACAGACGTCCCTTAGGTGCTGGCATTTTACCTTTGACTGATATATTGACTGCACCGGCATATCATGATGAAAGAGAGTTTAATTTTAAGGTGATTTTTATTTTCAGTACCTTTTTTGTGATTTTTCCTCTACTGTAAAAATAATTAATGTTGTATATTTGCAGATTTACCAATGTGAGGAAAAAGATTTTCATCAGTTACATGAATTGATCATTAAAAAACAAAGTAACAAATATAGTATTCTTTCTGGCCATCCCAACTATGGTAAATTTTCAGTCTAATGTTAATTAAAGTTTGAAATTGTTTTGTAATAAAAAAAATTCTTAGGTATGGTGGTATCTCTGAAATTGATAAGGGGTGATATTGCTAATGTTGCTCCTGGAGGTGGAGGTGTTAGTCCAGCTGGAGCTGTTCGCGCTTGTAAAATTGGATTTCCAGATGTTATAATGCCTGGCGACATTAGAAATGATCTATTTCTAACATTAGAAAGAGGCGAGTTTGAAAGGGGAGGTAAAACTACACCGAAAAATGTTCTTGCTACAATATCTGTATATGATGCTTCTGGTGCTCTAATTGAAGTAAATAAGATTTTTTGCCTACTCATTATTAGTATTTTTATCTGAAAGTATCTAATGATTGATATTCTTTACAGGACTGTGTATTTAGTGCTGCTAGTGCAGAACCCGGATCTCAACATGATGCTCCTTTACTATATCATAATAATCAACCTGCTTGGCAAGAAGCAATACGCTTAGCAGTTCCTTTAGATAGATTTCCCACAGCACATTTACGCATTGATTTTAGGCATTGTTCTAGTAAGTCAAAAATCTTATTTTACTGAATATTTTCGGAATAAAATAAATTTAATTCAAATTTGTAAATTGTAGCAAGAGACAAAGGTGAACGAAAACTTTTTGGATTTGCATTTGCACGTCTTATGGAAGAATGTGGTGCTACAGTTAGTGACGGTCAACATGAACTTTATATATACAAATGTGAAGATAATACAAGGTCAGCATTTTTGTGCCTGTTCTGCAATTAATAAAAATATAATTACTTCAAATAATTTATTTATTTTCAGATTGAGCAATGCAAGTTATTTAAATTTACCAAGTAGTGCAAAAGATGGCAATTTCAATAAACAATCAAGTAGTGACCTACATTCATTTTCAAGAAGTAACAAAGAAGTTGTCATCATAAAATCTTTATTGTGTTCAACAAAATTAACGCAAAACAGTATGTTGATAAAATAAACATTTTCATAGTATTTTTTTTGTTGAAAATAATCTAATATTTTTAACAGGTGATTTATTGGCACTGTTACAATGGCGAGCACACCCTGAAAAAGTTCAAGATACATTATTAAGAGTTTATCAATTAGGTGATAAGCTTCTATGTGAAGAATTAGTCAAATTTCTTCAAGATGTTTTAGATGCGCTTTTCGCATTATTTTCAACTGAAGATGGAAATAGGTAATTTTTGTATTTCCTTTTTTTAATTACAATCAGTGAAAACCACTGAAATTTACTATGTTCGTCAATTTTTTTTCAGCACTCCACATTCAGGAACTGTATTCCTTGTATTAGTATCAATTTTTAGTTTGCTTGATGAAAGCAAATTCCAACATTTTCGACCTGTCATGGATGCATATATTGACAGTCATTTCGCTGCTGCTTTAGTTTATAAGTAAGTTTAATTCCACCTGATTGAAAGGACAATAACTGAAGAGTGACAAGGTTATTTATTACATTTAAAATATTATAGGGGCTTATTGATATCAGTACAGCATTGTGCAGAATGGGCTCAAGGAATGGAAAATCAAGACCCTATTCGAAAATGTTTCCGTTCTTTGGGAGTAATACTAAAATTTGCTGTTCAAAGTAGACGTCTATTTGCCAGAGCCAATGGTGGTCAATATGAAGACAGTTTTAGAAAGGAGTTAAGAGCTGCTGCAACTGCATTAGCGAGTATGCTTCGACTTCAGCCGACCGAATCGACATTACCAGCTCAGGTATTAAATCGTGAATTTGTGATTTTGACTACAAGAAATTGAATATTTCTATAAATAAAATTTTATTGATAGATTTCCTTACTTGGATCCTCCGGTGCTGTAATGGAGCAAATTGGTGAAGCTCTCGGTGCTGCAGAAGGTGCACGAGCAGCAGCTGCTCTTTTAGATGCACCTCAACCAGCTCCTGCATGTCCACCTGCACTAGCGAGAGCTCGTCTCCATGCAGCTCGTCAATTAGTTGCTACAAAATTATTCACTAGTGATGATGGTAAGTTTCAAGTTTGTAAATAGTTCATCATCATCTATTTTTATGACTACTAATACTAATGAAATTTCTTGCAATACAGAGGCTTGCAATATCCTTCTTACAACTATATGTCGTCATGTTCGGACTCATTTATTGAAACGCGATGAGCTTGAAGAATGTGCAGGTCTTCTTGGTGATGCAATTTCATCACTATATGAATATAGGGAAGAAAATAAATCAATCGCTCCTGCACATTTGGACGTTTTATGCATGGGAGTTTTCAATGCACTCGTGGATGCGTTGCTGAATTTAGTCGGAAGGACTACACAAGTTTTGGTATTATTTCATTTTTTTCCAGTATGATTTATACTAGTAAATATAAGTAAATATTTTTTGATGTTGTTTATTTTTAGGGTGCATTAACATCATGTCTGCTGGGTCTTTTAGAATTAATTGGAGCATCTCAATTTAAAAAATTATGCGATTCGCTAGCTCATAAACCATTAAAAGACTTTTTAATGAGAACATTTTTATTATTTACAAATTTAGTGGAACTTGAGGTAAAATCAATCAATTTTATTTTATTTTATCATGTCTATTTTCATTTTAAATATTAATTTTTATTCCATAGGTATTCCCAAATGATTGGTTATTGATGCGAGTGAGTGGATGTGCCGCACTTCTACGAGGCTTACAACTTTTAGCACCTCCTCTACCAAAATTATTTTTGGGACCAGAGCCACCTTTTGATCCTCAAGTAATGAAATATTTTTTTCTTTTGATTAATATATAGTTTACTTGTATTAACAAATTTATTATTCGTTAGGTTTGGAGTGCTTATTTAGGAGCCTTGGTAAGATTTTTAAGGCAACCAGCTTTACAAGTTGAATCATGGGGTCGAGGTTGGCGGGCACCATTACAACAGGCACATGGTGATCTTCGCGTTCCTGCTGCATTACATTTATTGTCAATGTGGTCACATCTAGGTAATGATTTAAAAGTTTTGGTTCTTCAATTTCATTTATTTTTCGAATTTTGTCAAAATTAATTATTGTTTTAGGTGATCAAAAGTTGGTACTAGCTGGGGAAATGGTAGGACCGTTATTGGAAGTTACACTTGTAGCTGAATTACGACGAGCTGCTCTCGGAGCTTTAGTTGATCTGATGGCAAGAGAAAGAGCAGCTGCTGGACATGCTCGTCGATTGGAAGCTGCCCTTGTAGATCGACTCGATACTCTGGTATCTGACAACAAAGCAGATGATGAATATCGTAGACTATTTAATACAATGTGAGTCATGACTGATCAATCGAAAAAGTAGATCTAATTTCAACTTATTTAGAAATTGACATAGATATTTATTTGATTAGTTTACTAGAAATATAAATTTGGTATCTCACATTTGAAATTGGAAAAATGTAGGACTTTGTATTATATTGTACTGTAATTTTTCGCTTTATCAAAGTATTAGTCTTCAATTCTAAAAATATTACATTAGAATGAATTAATTATTTTTAATATACAAGTCAAAGTGTCATTTAACATTTCATGCTTGACTTGGATTCCATACAGGGAGCACCTCAGTGCAGTGTAAGTATAGGGATTTATGAAGTTTGAAGGTTTTTTTTTGCATTGCATGTTTTAAAATGCACAAGTAGTTCATAATAAATTATAAGTTAATTTGATTTTTGTCTAAAACTTGACTTGTTCTTGATAAACATTTTTATAAAATTAGGTTGATGGAAAGAGTTCAAGCAGAAGAAGGGGGATGGCGCGAAGCTGGTGCTGCATTTGTTGGTTGCGTTACTCGGTTGCTCGAAAGACTTCTCGATTACCGTTCAGTTCTTCAAGGAGAAGAAAATAGAGATAAGCGCATGGCATGCACTGTAAATTTATTGGTATGGGCTAAAACTTAATTATATATTATTATACATGCTTAAAATATTTTAAAATAACAAAATAATTGTTGTGATTTCAGAATTTCTACAAAAATGAAATAGATCGGAAAGAGTTATATTTGCGCTACATCTATCGTTTACATGATTTACACATGGCAGCTGATAATTATTCTGAAGCTGGATATACAATGAAGGTAGAAACACGATATACTTAATTTTATTTTGTGAATCCAATATGTTTATAATTTTTGATAAATTATTTTTAGTTATATGCTGATATGTTAAGTTGGGATAGTTCTAATACAGTTGCTGATCCAAATTACCCTAACACTCCAGAGTGGGAACGAAAAGAAATGCTATATCACAAAATTATACAATACTTTGATAGGGGAAAGGTAACTTGTGCTAAATTTGTAGTTTTTATTTGCTTAGGTCTAATATCATAAAAATAGTCTAAAACTGTAATACTTTTAAGTGCTGGGAAGCTGGAATACCTCTATGCAAAGAATTAGCAGAATTATATGAAACCCAACTTTATGATTATGTGAAATTAGCTCATGTTCTTCGAACCAGGGCAAAATTTCATGAAAATATTTTGACACAACTTAGACCAGATCCAGAATACTTCAGAGTGGGCTACTATGGACAAGGATTTCCTCTTTTCGTTCGAGTAAGTTATTCTATTTTCCATATACTACAATTTTCAATTTCAATTACAGTACAATTCATCACATACACCTTTCGTTATAGAACAAACAATTTGTATATCGTGGATTAGAATATGAAAGGATCGGTGCATTCACAACACGTTTACAAGCAGAATTTCCTTCAGCCCAAATTTTAACCAAAAATGCGCCTCCAGATGATAATATTTTAAATTCTGATGGCCAGTGTATGTATTGATGATTTTGAATTTTGTCATATATTTTAATTTTGTTGCTATATGCTTTGAAAAATATTATTTTAGATATCCAAATATGCAATGTTCGTGGTGTAGCATTGCCAGGTGCTGGAGGTCTTAGCTCCACAGCACCCGAGGTACTTACACGTCACTATCAAGCGCATCATTTGAAAACTTTTCACTGCGACAGACCAAAGCACAAAGGACCAATTGATAAGGATAATGAATTTAAGGTATTATTGTTATCTAGTGATTTTAATTATAATGACAGTATTATGTGTTAATTTTTAAAATTTTTACAGAGTTTATGGATAGAACGTAGTACGTTGGTTATAGAAAATGAGCTTCCAGGTATATTAAGATGGTCAGAAGTGATACATCGTTCTGTAGAGGAAATTGCACCAATTCAGGTAAATCTTTGTTATTAAATATTGTTTATATAAACTTGTAGAAATTAAAAAAATAATATGAGGGAATTTTTGTAGTATGCATGTGAAACAATGGAAACTGTAGAAAAAGAACTGAGACAATTGGTTGCTCTTTATACTGCTGAGCCAACACGAAATATTAATCCATTCTCTATGAGATTACAGGTATATTCATTGAGGTTTTTACAATATGTATATATATATATTTTTTTTTAACTCGATACATTTTTACATATTTTTTTAAAACAGGGAATTATTGATGCTAATGTGATGGGCGGTCCAAGTAAATATCAAGAAGCATTTTTATGTAATGAATTTGTAACGAAATGGCCAAGACTAAGTAATGAAGTGACGCGATTACGAAATCTACTCGCTGCTCAAGCTCGTCTTCTAGAAGCTGCTTTATCTTTACATGGAAGGCTTGCTCCGATAAGTGTTCAACCCCTTCATAGGTGATCATATTTTTAAAATACCAAATTCAACTGATTGTTTCAGAATACACTATATTTAATATTTTTCTTATTTTTTAGACGACTTCTAGAACGTTTTGGTCAACTGAAACAATCACTAGGACCCATAACTAGAGTTAAGCGACAACAATCAGAAAGTATTGTAAAGTGTGTATTACTTAATATTTTATTTTCGTAAATTTTTATGATAATTATTTGATAAATACTTTTCTAATTTTCCATTTGATCTTCTAGCACACCTTTACCACCAGTACCTGTTGAACGAAGAGCTCAGAGCCTTCAATCTGAACTAACGGAATCCACTCACATCGAAGATTTGCATGTTTATACTAAACCAATTGTGAGTGTATCTTTCTTTGATATTTTTATTTCAAAATTTAAAACATTTTTTTATTATTCTAAAATTATTTTTATAGTATTTCCCGGATTCATCGGAAGGAGTTTCACCCCCATTACGTCCACCAGTAAGACATTCACGGTCAGTAAATTATATAGAATTATTTATTCTACGTTAATATTTATCTATATTTTCTGTATTTAATTTTCAAAATAATATTACAGAGAAGTTGAAAATGGAATGATGTCTCCACCACCTGATGCTCCAGCTCCTCCATTGCCACCCAGGAGCAGTGGTTAGTAAATCATTTTTTAATTTTTTAATTTTGCTTTTTAGAATTCTGTACAAAAATTACTATTTTTTATAGATAAAAGAGCATCAATGGACAACGCTCCACCGAACATTCCAAAAAGAATCCATAAACATCAACAACCTGACGACAACAGTTCAACTTCTGTAACGCCTGACTTACGAGATTCCGGTATATCAACTGCTAGCTTAAGCGAATTAACAGGCGCATTTACAAACATGACGTATGAAGATAATAATTCTGCATCAGTCGGCTATTATACTTCAGACTCACTAGATTTTAGTAAAACATCCGATTTGAATGGAGGTTTTGCCTATAATGATGCTATTAATCCCAGTTTCAAACTGGATCCTTTCCTAAATATAAAACCCAATTCTGAAGAGGACATGGACGATGGTCCGCCTCCGATTCCACCTAAAATCGGAGCAATGGAAAGAAGCGAAAATGGGCTAGTTATTGATAACTATACCATGTCAAGATCTAAAATTCAAGAAAATGAATCTGAGGCTATTTAAATTTCGTGAACATTTTATAATTTTACATTCCTATTTTAAATTTTATATTGTTTTTATTTTCGGTAGTATTTTCATTTTATTATGTGAAATTATTCGACTTTATTCAAATATTATTAAATATATGAATTTCCTGAAATAAATTGCAATATTTATTGAAAATTATTTTCTATGTATTTATATATTTACATAATTATTGTTAATTAGTAATCAAATGAATAATTTTTAATGATAGTAACAATTATTGTTGATTTATCTATTTTTCTTTTTACTTAACTAATATTGATGCAATTGATAATTTTTATAGACTGATACGCTTTTTATAACTAAATGAAATTTATGTTTTACGAAAACTTTTCGTAATACTCATTGTGGTACGTTGTTTGTGAGAACATCGTATTGTTTTAAACTCAATTTTGTATTTCTTTATTATACAAATATGTATTGATAGTAAACCATAGTGAGACAAAGTTTATGTAACTATGATTTTATATAGTAATGTATTTTAAATATACTTGTATTATTTTATAATTGAAATTAACGTGCAGCTAATTCTGTGTTTGTGGAATGTTTCAGTGTGCCAATTTAAAATTAATAAAACAATATCAATTGCCAAAAATTTTGGTAATGAAGTAAATTTTTCGTCCATTTCTGCAATATGAACAGTCATCGAATTTTTTTAAATCATTAACTTTTAACTTTTTATAAAAATTACGCAATTTTCAAATACACATATGTAATTTTTGTCTATTTTTTTTAGATCTGAATTTTTATAATGTTACGAGTAAAAAAAAAAAGTAATAGCATTAATAATTTTCTTGTTTACTGTCTAATAGTAGATTTATATGTGAATTTTTATTTTGATAATGAAAATTTTTTCTGTTTTCTGTATTTTAATATCATTTTGAAAAATATTTTTTATGGATCTCAAATATATTTTCATAACGAAATATATATGAATTGAAATTACATAAATAAGTTTCCAGTATAAACTATATGGAAAATATACTTTGTAGGTGAATAGATTATGGAGTAGTGTAGATATGTGTTTAATTTACAAAATACATAGTTGTGTCTGTATATCAATAATACCTATGAAAGGCTCGATAGAGGAAACCCCTTTAAAGGCTCAGTGAATTTTTTTTCAATATGAAGGCGTCATATGGAGTCGGTTGTGAATTTTTAATGTCTTTTCAAAGTGAATTTCTACATGATTTTATATCCATGTAATTTGCATGCATGTGTATGTGCATTTAGTTTCGGTGCTGTAATTGGAATTAGTCATTTTGATGAATTGTGTATTTTATTAATTAAATTCCCATTTTGACTGTTTATGGAGTATAAAAAATTGCAGGTTATTAAAATCATTCTCATTTGTACAAAATTATTGAAATTTAACAAATTTAAAGTAGTCAGATGTGTAATTCAATTTTTTTTTTTGTTAATCAAATTTAATTTTTAATCGCTTGAAGTATTGTGATTAAATTGTATGTAAATATCGTTTAGATCGACTTAAAACTTGTGTTTTAAGTATCCTTATATCATTCATACCTTCCAAAACTCAAATTTTAATAAATGTATTATTACAGTTACTTGACTAAATGCTTATTTATATATACGAATAAGTTAATAGCGAGATTAGTGAATACTTTTTATGAAATTTTGGCTGCAGTAGTATATTTCAATTTATATTTTATAAATAACTAGATCGAAATTATACACTTGAATATGTGGCTAAATATTTGATAAGTGTTTTAGTATTATTGAATCTTGAATATTGCAAAGGAGACCACTGTATTTACTGTTTTGTATACAATTCAGAATAATTTTTATTGCTCAATGGAGTTTTATAATCCAACCATTATGGCAATGCAGTTGAATTATAAATAATGTAATAATTACTGGTACAATTATTCAACGAACCAATTTTTTCATGTAATAATATTAAAACAGCACAACCTATTTTATTTAGACATTGTATATAGAATATATTTTCAATACGTAGCCGTCTCCATTATACAACTAAATCTTATCAGCAATATATTTTTTTTATAATAAATGGTATTTAACATTAATAGGTAATTTTACTTGACGGTCAAATAATTTATCTTTATGTAAACAATTTTGTTTAATTGAATCATTAGATATTCAGCTATTTATTATATTAAACTATAGTTCGTACGATCTAGAAATATAACTCTCTGACCTCTGTATGGTATTTCAGTCTAGTGTATGTGTGTTGTTTGATAGTGTGACAAGTTCGATTAAAAAATATATTCGGCACGTGTTTCATATTGTATTTTTCCTGTATACATATATCATTTAGGAGTGCAATTTGTGTGGCTCATGTTTGAATTGTATGATTTCAATTAGTGGCAATATATACATTTGTTATTAATACACTCGCTGTTCTTAATTAGTTTACGGGACTAACTTCTAGAGTTAGCTTAACAAGACAGTAGCTTAATTTTTTGAACGATCGATTCAGTGAAATTCCGGTGGATGGGAACTTGTGTTCATTTACATAATATATTAACTATGATAAATTTAAATATGTATATTTCATCTTTGTTAATCACTATACTCTTTTTATTTTTATATATTAGTGAAATGAAAGACATAAGATGCATTTAAGATATATAATATATTTGTATATTTGCCTATACAAAGCTGTGGTTGTGTACTTTTCCGAAGTTACAGAAAAAAGCTATTCATTGTGTTTAAAAAAAAATGAAATGGAATGTATTTGATAAAGTTACATAGAAATCAGAGCCTTGACATATAAATATTCGAAGCCGTTTGATTCTCATTACCGCAGCTTTGTATTTGAACGTATACTCGTATTTTGTGTGAATGCATATTTTCTTACTATTGATATTAGTATATGTTTAAGGAATTTATCAAACTTAGTACTAAACGAAATGTTTTATGAATATTGTGTATCGAAAAAAAAAGTTGTAATTGTACTGAACGAGTACAATATTCATAATTAATACAACATAATAAATACCTAGTCATTTGTAAGATACAATTTTCGTTTTATTTCTGATTGTTTTTCAATTATTTAATTTGTAATGAAGATTGAAGATCTACCACGCTGAAATAGGTACATAACGCACAGTGCTTTTCAATCATATAAAAATATTTCTCCAATTTCATCTAAGAACCATCAAATCCAATTCAATTTATCAAAAAACAATAAAAATTTAATCACAATATATTATATTCATATAAGAATCATCCATTCAAAACTAAATTCCCAAAACAAAATTTTCCAAACACAGTTGTCACACCTGCAACAGGAGCGCTCACGCAAACCCTTGAAAGTCCAGGCTCGCATCGACAATGCGCAAAGTAAACGTGGAAGTTTCTCCGGCGAAAATCATAATCACGACAATAACAATAATCAGGTTGTTGTTGTTGTGCAGTGATTGCGGATGATTGTCGGGGTACGGCGGGCGCCCGGGACGTAGGCACGTACACGACAGGGTGGCCAACGCGCCGGTGCCCCGTTCGCGCGCTTTTTTCGAACTCGCCGTCGTCGTGACGCAATATTTTGCAGCGGCATAATTACAATGTTCGACGAGGACTCGGTGCCAGTGGCTGTGCGTTCGTTTTCGATCCGTATTTTTATGAGAAACTTCGTAAGATTTGGTTGGTGGTTGTTTTGTTTGTATATGTTTGTCGAGAAGAAAAATGGGTAATTCAATACAGGGCTTTTTTTTTTACCCTGTAACGCGGCGGAACGGCGTTCCGGCACCTTTTTTCTCGAAATTTTAATAAATGTTTGCAAAATTTTATTTTCTTCTTTATTTGAAAATTTTTGATTTTTTTCTTGGAAGCCATTTACTGTTAACCCCTTTTGAATATAGGGGTATCATAGGTCCCATAAAATAATTAAATCAAAAGGCTTGAAAAAAGTGCGTTCCGGCACCTTTTTAAAAAAAAAAAGCACTGATTAAATATATAGGTTTGATTGCAATATCAAAATTGTATGTACATAGGTAATGACCCAAATAATAGTTCGATAATTTACTGGTAATTCGGTAATTATAATAGTAAAAAGTTACCAGATTAGCAGTAAATGTAACTTATGGTAAATTTGGCCTTCCTAATATTATGTATAGATTGTTTATAAAATAAAAACATATTTGTTTGATTATTCATACAAATTTATATTTTTTACTTTTTCAGATTTATTTATTGAACTGACGATTTTCATTAATATATCTATATCTTCATAAATATTCGAAATTAATTATTTTCAATATAAATAATACAGAAGTTCACAGGTTTATGGATAACTAAAAATATATAGTGCAAAAGTTGCCTTAATAAATTTATTCTTATCACCCTTTTTCATAAAAAAATTGTCTTCATATATTTAATTCATCTCTCGTCTAAATATTATTTTGAAAAATATTTCCATATTAAAAACTTGATTTGAACAATATCACGTTTTTAGATCGATTTAAAGTCATCAATCAGAATCTTTGAACCAAAAACTTTTCTTCATTGAAAAGTACACACAAATCTGTTATAACACAATATTTCAATATTAATAAATAAATAAATATTTTTATATAACATACGAGCTACCTTTGTGGTATAGCAAGTCTCCGCCCCCTCTAATAAAACGTCTCGTTATGTGGGTTCGCGGGCCGGCGGCGAGCATCGTAAGTAACGCACCAACCGACAATTTCGCCACAACCACCTACCTTCACTCCACTTCCTGGATGACCTGGATCGTGAATCGTTCCCTATGAATCATGGATTGTTTCTACTGTGACCTGCGATCAGAAAATTCTCAGTACACTTTGAAAAGTTCTGATTTTCTAATGAAAAAAGTATATTTAAATTTTTCGTTGTAGGTATTGGTGAAATTGACGGAATTTAAATTGATTTTGTATATCGTTCGTTTTGGCGCTTTATTTTTCGTTGTTGTTTGAATGGTGGTGGTGTGTGTGTTGCCACTGTGCTGCGGAGTCGCGTTGCGCAAAATCACAATATAGAAAAATCTGATCAATATAATAAAAAGAACGACGGATTGCGAAGAAACGTTGGATGAGGATGCGAAGCTATCTGATCTTGTGTAATATTCAGTCATTTTGATGATAAATCGAATGAACATGTTGCGAATCAAATGATTTTTCAATAATTCATAAGAGTAGCATGATGCATTCTAAAAAAAGGTTATAAATAAAGTTACCCTTTCGTACTTTTATACGAACTCACAATTTTTTGTTAGAATTCTGGATATATTTCAAAATATACATCCTCATTATTCAACGCTGATACAAAACCTATCGATCCATCGTCAATACGAGACCATCAGCTGATTTTCCCGAAGAACTCGTCATTACGATGACTCCCAGTCATCGAAGATTCGCACTGACCGCCATTATCGTCGAACAACGACTCCTCGCACAAACATCGGGGCAAATCAATTCCCGACGTACAATATAACATTTCTTATGACATAATCATTAAAATGTTATAAATTAAGGACGGTAACCAATAAAGTTCGTTTCACTTGATTAAAATTATTGTTAAACCACAAAATTTCAAGATGTTTATTATTTAATTTTATTGTATTGCGTATCACAGATTGTATTGAAGTTTTAGTAATTATTAGATCAAATTAAATATTATCAGGAAGTTTAGTATAGTTTTTTCTATATGTTTCCTGAAAATAGATGTCGGTTTATATGTAAAAAAACACGATTGTATTGTTATTATTTCGTATAATTCTAAGGATAGTGCTTAAATTAATTCAAACGATTTCTTTTAAAAAACTAATTGATACTCAATTTTTATCGAAAATTAATATGCTTTAAAATATTTGTATTGATTCTACCATACAGTTTTTAGTTTCTTTATTTTCTTTCTGGTAGTCAATTTTTGATTAATTATTCATAACGTCATCATCATCATCATCATCATTGTCGACCCGTTTTGTGCCCACTGCAGGACAAGGTCTCCCCATCAAATATTGGGG
>JAOXNN020000066.1:120558-138983 GCA_028571205.2 Hydropsyche betteni | reverse complement strand
TTTTAAAGTCGCGAGCGTCATCGAACAGACACACACACACACACACACACACACACACACACACACACACACACACACATACACAGAGAGAAATCCTCTATTATTATATAGGGGATTATTATTATTATTATTATATTTATTATTTCATTATTTTATAAATGAAAGTAAGTAAAACTACTGAAAAAAATTATTATTATACAGATTCGACTCACGACGGATTCGACTAATGACTGAGGTTCAGGAACGTATCTCCGTCGTAAGTCGAAGACTATCTGTAGTTCCAAAGTTTGGATTATTAATTTTGATGGGATTTGTGAAATTAATGTTTTTAATCGATATGCAGATCATTCAGTGATTGACATAATTTTTTTATTTATTTAATCGATGTTTAAAAAAATATACGTATATCTTTTTTATGATTCATATATGGGTGACGTGAATTTAATTTATTTTTTTATATTCATCACTATTTGAAATTCATCATAGATAACATATTCATCGATGAAATATTATTTCGTTTGACTTTCACTCAATTATCTGCAATATAACATATAATAATAAATAGCATTGGTATTTAATCACTCGATATAGCGCTAATAAAAATTCATATAATTTATTTTCATGCTACGTTTAATTCATGCACAAATTACGCTTTTTTATAATTATTCTCCGAGGTTATAAATTTACTGGGAAGCAATTACTTTTTTTATTCCGTATCAATACGAACACTGAAATCATATTTGCAATATAATTGCTCGATCGAAAAGCTGTTTCGCAATTATAATTTTTAATCGTCGCCTCTCTAATTCCAAACCATATAGTAACCTAGTTCGATTGAAACGCGTGCACCATCGTTTGCAAACCTTCTATCGATCCAATCAATCAACTCGTGCGATTATTGAATATTAAAATATTATGAGCAAATGTATCTCACACGAAATCGAATTATCGACCTTTCCATGTCGATTTGAAGTGGTGAAATAAAAATATTAAGGAAAAAAATTGAACGCGGGTCATTCTGAAAGCATCAATCGATTTTTTGTGTGTATAAGCGTTTCGATCGATGTATCTTCAAATTTCAAATTGATTTTAGAATTACTATATTACATCATGCATATTTTTGTATTTAAAAATAAATAATAAATAGTTTTCGATAATGCGCTGAAAATATCTGTAAATAGTAGTTTAAATTCAAAGATCGACCATTTTGTGAATAAAAACGTAAAAGGGAAAAACCATGTATATTTTATCTACCAAATTGCCTCAATTTAAAACTATTCGAACAACCTACACGTCCGCGATACAATCGTGATTCGAAACGTACACATAATTGTAAGGCGCGAACGTATCATTTTTATTTCGTGTTTTCCGTAATTTACGTACTATAAGACTAGACATACGTACCGGGCAATTAATCGGTAATTATTCAAATGGCTGTTTGGACTCGATCATATAATATATACGAATCCAAAACGAGGAGTGAGAAAAAGGCGCGTTTCCCGAACACCCGTCATTATACAGCCACGGAAACAAATTAATTTTGGTGCTGTTTTTCTGTCTTACCTGTTTCGTTATCTTAACACCATCTCTCGAATAAATGTGGGCTCGAGTTACACTGAGGAGGCCCCAAAGGGCCCGATATCCGAACGATACGTCCGTAAAGGAAGACAGTAATTTTTTTCGATCGAGATGACCGTGCCATGTGAAAATATTTAAATATTCCATTTTGTGACGAAGGCGTATCGACGCATGGTTTCATTATTGAATACGGGAAAGGAATATTTTGGGAATCTTGATTGAGCAATGATTACGATTCGTATACTTTCAATAGGTGTTTATGACTGTTGTGTGTATTTCGTTTCACTATTTTTTCTTTCTTTATTTATTTTTTCTAAAAATACACGTTATTAAAATTCGTGGAATAAGGCGCACTCGTTAATTAAAACGTCCAACAATATTATTAAAGCACGCTCGTGTGTCAAAACTCATTAAGGCCTTCACCACAAAGTCCGATCAGATAAGTGAATTTTCCCACTTCGACTTTTCCGACGAGCGAACGCTTTGAAAAATACAGAAAATTAAGGCATCGTTTCCACACCGCTCGTTTTAAATAATAAAATAATAATAAAAAGAAGTATAAACACACAAAACCGCGTATCGAAAAGTCGGATCGGCGAGTATCGCGACTGCCTTAAAAACAACAACGACCGAGAAATAATAACGTGAAAATAAATATAATATATTCGTAACACAAAGTCCGGTAATTTGCATTAATGCATCGCTTGGTTTTTTCACTATTCAATTACAGTCGGCTCTGGATATTCGGAAAAATAAAAATGAAATTGATTTTATTATTCAATTTCAATTTTTAAATCAATTCGATTTGGATTTGTCGAATATTTAATCGATTACAATATGATGCGTCACTGTTGATTTATAAAATTCGTATATTCTTTATCTATTATCACACGCGTTAAAAAAAAATGTTCAAAAATTTTTATCAAAAAAACCTTATTGAACATTTTATATATTATACCACAAACATTGATAACATCTAATCAATGACGCGCTTGGCAGTAAATAGTGCTAAGCGATATTTGTCACTTTTAGAGATATTAAGAACAGTTTTCAAAAAACATTTCACATGTATTTAGATGCAAATAAAACTAAGAGTAACCCGACATATTATAGTACAGTCATCTTTTGAGAGAATATGGAATTATTTATTAGGCCCGATGTTAATAACATCAGCTGCCCGTACCCGATTTCTATAATGAATATTTAATTAGTAAAATCAAAATAGTTCATTTGTTATTGTCACCAGACGTCATATAGGCAAAGCCAATAGTTAGTAGGATTACCTATCATCACATTACCTATTACTTATTAACATCATATTATAGACGTTAACTGTATACGCATAAGACCATCCCCTATATATAATAGCGGATTTCTGTCTGTCTGTCTGTCTGTCACGATGACGCTTGTGAATTTTTTTTCCTTTTTTCAAATGAACAACCCGAACCGCGATTTTTGATGACGGTGATGATGATGGTGATGATGTTTTTTTTCACATCCGATGTTATTAACATCGGGCCTATATACTAGTCACCAATAAACACTTATCGACACGGATTCCCAAAGGACCAAACTATTCCTCACCCGCCGTTCACCGATCCGTTCACCGACCACACCACACCCCACTCAACCAAACATCTCAAAACCCAACACACCAATCCATCGACCATCCAATTACCCAGCACCTCATTACAGCCAGATCCCAACCTCATTTCCCCCAACACCCAACCCCCAACACTCGACCCGAGCATTTATAATAAGTCATCGGCGAACGATTAGCATATATAGGCGCATCCGTTTCGTTAAGTGGTTTCGTCCTGGGAGACCGACGGTGGCCATTAATCATCAGCTCGTCATCGGCCCACGCGCTCGCCACTCCTCCTCAACACCGAATTAAATCGCCATACGAATAAATTAAGGTTCTCTCGAACGTGCGAGACACGTGGGCGCCGATCGCCATCGGCTCGTTTCGTTTTTCGACGATTTCCCCGTGAAAATTCGCCGTTTTCTGAATAGAAATCGGTTCAGTGTGGTTTTTTTTCGTGGCCGATGATTGATTTTCGTGCGATGGATCATTAGTCGAGACGAGGTGTCTGTTAAAAGGTGGTTGCGGGTCAAACGATCAGGTGAAAGGAGGATGGACCCCGTTGATTGGGTGATGTATGCTGGGAATACGGCCTCCGGACCACACATTACCATTTTTAATACTCGCTTGACGTCAATTCACACCTTCGGATGTTTGAAATATCATCGGCGAATGTTAAACGCATAGTTCAATGGGTCGCATGTCTATTTGAAATTAATATCAGAATTTGTGTATGCCAATTTATTTTTGAATTTAATGATTAAACTATTGCATTTGAAAGTTAATATTGAATGATTAAACTTAATTTTTTTATTTAAATTATAAAAAAAATATATTGATACAATGACGATAAAAAAACAGATTCAAACGATTTTCATTGTTTTTTTTAAATACATATGTATTTAACAATCTCATTAAATTTATATTATTTACATCACATTAAAAAACACCACAGAATTCATACGACGTCAAATAAAACGCAGACAACAAAGGCGAACCACCGATTTTAATCGATTTTTTTAATACGCGACGAGCTTTCGTCCTGACCATAAGTTACTTTTATAATATAAAACACAATAATGATACGATATCGAAAGGGATATTACATGTAGAACGAGAGGGACCGACATATAATATACAAAATATATAATATAAAGTTGCATACCCGAAGGCCGCGTTCGAGTACGAAGCCTGCAATTATGTATCCTTAACATAACTGGATCAGATGCGAGTGCACCAACAGTGCATTCCCTACGATTTATGGGCTCGAAAGCTCGCGTAATCGAGCTTTTCATGCGAATACATTTATTATTAAAAAATAATGCAATAATGAAGGTGTACGCGAGGCCGATTCGTGTTCACGTGTCCGTTAAATTGGTTTAGTGGGGTTTGAATTCGTGTGATTGATGTTGATGGATTTGTGATTGGGTTGTTGTTGATAATCGGAAGGTTTTCTTTTTGATGTTTGTGATTTTTGTTTGAGTTTTGCATCTATTTCTATGATATATTCATTCGTATTGCTATGTTTATTAAATAATATGCAAACGTTTTAATGGCTATTGAAGTTAAGTGGTATGATTCGAGTCAATAGAATGATGTGATTACATAATATTGATCAGAAAACTGTAGGAAAAGGATGACTTCTATATTTTCGAGAACAGTTTTTCCTTTGTCGTATGAAAATAAAATGCTTGAAGTTTCTATATTTATAACACAATAGATGTTAGATGTTAATAAGTGATGATGATATCGATAATTTTCAAAATAAATAAACTTATTCATCATATTTACATAATTTTCATTATGAAAAAGTATTTCTTCCATTGAATCATGTCAATATTTAACATGGAGAAATTAAAACGATTCAAATTGTCATTTCGATTAGATAAAGAAATAAATTTGCAATTAAACTATAAATATTTATGATTAAATTACAAAAAAAAGTCAATATCAATTTAAATTCAAAGACCACCATAAGACAATCGGCATATATATTAATATTCATCACTAATTGCAACGAGAATATCGATTAGCAATACCGAAATGCACATAAACTTGCATAACTAACCGTCATTAAAAATCACCGATTAATTATTATCACGAAATTGATACTCGGCATTAATTCAATACACATTCAAACATGACACACGATTAATAAGCCAATTAATCAATCGGCAAAAAACACATTCGCTAATAGAAACCTCAGCGGTGTGCGGCTACCGTATAAAAGCTCAATTACGCGATAAATATTTCTCGCACAATTCACAAACTATTTTATGGCGGCCGAACGTAAACTAGCATTAATAAAAATTAATTTTCGGCTACTTTTTTAATTAAAAAAACATCTCGCAACTGCCAAATCGATTTGGCGCACAGCGGGGTGGCGCTAAACAAGATCGAGACACCGAACGCCTTATTTTCGTTTCGAATTCCCGCTCTTTTTTCATTTTACGTTTCGTGTACATTAATAATATTTTTTTGGATCGGATAGCGATCCGGGCTATATAATAAAATTATAATAAAACATTAATTAGCTTAATTTATCGACGCTAACGTGCGAGGTGAATTTTCTTATATAAGTTCGACTGTTTTAGGTTCGGGATGTTTTGAATTTTGATTCTTATTATTCGTGTTTGATCGAATAATGCTTGTAAGTAGCCGAGTACAAGTAGCTTTTTATAATTAGTCATGTAAAGATGGTTATCGTGAGGTTGTCCTCAAGCGGCTTCCAGTGCTGCTTTGAAGCTGTTTCGATACGATCTTTTTTATTATATAATATCGTAATGCATAGAAAATGCGTGCTATTAATTAAACGAGAGAATGATGAAAATATTATAATTCGATTGAAAAAATATTTATTTTATTGGCGTTCGGAAATTCTTGTGTAGTTGGCTTGAATAGTCGTGTTTAACATGATCGATTCGTCGAGATATAAATAATGAAATATTGAAAAATAAATGTGGTCATATACAATGCGCGTTTTTTGTGTGTCGTTTTTTAAGGTAGTCCTTGTTAGAAATTGATGAATTCAACGAGCGAGCAAGAAAAATGACGCCAGTCACATATGTCATTTATGTCACGATGGAATATTAAATTCTGGTCATTAAAATTGTTATTGAAGAATCGTAGGATTGATCCTTGGAATTTGTCCTTTTCTCCAGTGACGTACTTTATTGTTGTCCGAATACAAATTGTATTCACATTTGGATGCGACACTATGTAAATGGCAACGAAAATAATTCAACTACTGTAGTGTATTTTTTTTTATACTCAATTCAATTTCAACATAAAAAAATAAGGAAAAACACCATTTATATTCATACACGAATTTCTACATCGCACCGAACGACATTAAATTTTTTTTTCCAAAAACAAAAACTGTCCTATAACTCATCGAATTCAACGCATCGACCGATTCGATCGAAATAAAATTCGAAAACGCCCGAAAGTGCGCCACTGTCGACACCGAGACGGCGATCTTAATCATTTGAATGGGGCTTTCGGGTTTTTGTCGACCACACCCGCCTCCCGAAAATCGAATCCCGGGATTTCGGCTCCCGAAGCCGCACCCACCACCCACCCACCCACGTGCATATTCCACGAGAACATCGCAACGTGAATTTCCGAAAAAGCACTCCGGACTCTCACTCGACGCCGCCGTAATGAATGGTCAATATATTTACAATGGGTCCGGGGTCCGTTTAGGCCGAATCAATCCATAACTATCATCGTTCATTGGATTCAATCAGTCAAAATAAATGAAGGCTGCCACGGTATGTCGGACAACGAGAACTCCCAACCCGGCGGCCATTCATCATGGCCGAAGAGTGTGTGCCCAACTGTGAATCATCATATATCTTAGATGTTCATTATAAAAACTAAATATGCAGCCGCTCCGTTGTTGTTGTGGTCGTTGGTGTTGAAAGGCGAAATTTCGAATGTGCTTCGGGGATTGGGCGAGTGATTTTTTGATGATTTGCGATGGAAAATCGGTCTATTTGTTGAAATTGTGAGGTCGATGCCATAGGTGATGTTTTGAAAATTTGATTGATCGTCATTGTCTTGTGGTTACATATGACGTTGCAGTCGGAAGTTGAGTAATTTTTCCTTGTCGAGTTTGTCCACTGTATGTATTGTAATAAGAGAAAAGTGATTCTCAAAAATTTGGATTGAAATTTTTAAATAATCTTAAACTAAAATGATGCTAACTTCAACAATTAGTAGAACTGAGTATGTTCGACAAAACCAAATTAATCGACCGCTTCGTGATGATGCGAATTTGCAACATAATTGAAAATGTGATATTAGTTTTATATGCTTGTTAAAAATTATAATTTTTATTATGTTGTAAATTTGTGACATACCTACTGTTTCTAATCAAATAGTTCAAAGACGGACCAAAAAAAATTGAAATCATCAATTTTTATCAGTCTCTTGCAGCGTGTTGTTGCAACTTTTTAAGGTGTGTTTAAAATATAATAGAAAAAAAACCTGTTTCCGTCAAAAACAATAAAAACTATATATTCACGTTGCAAGGTTAATGAATTGATATTATTATTATTAACAAGTGCTGTAATTTGAATTTTTTTCTCTTAATTACGTGATGTTGCAAATTCGCAACGAAAAAATATTTTGTATTATTAAATTTAATTATCAATATATATTTTTTTCGGTGAAAAAAATCAGTATCAATACGAAAATATAATAAACATACTATTATCACTACTACCATGATACATTAAATTCAACAACTCAACCATTTTTCCCGCCTTCACCCTTCGAAATTCAAATATATCACACAAACAAGCGGGCATATTCACACGAGGAGACGTCCATATACGACCGCGGACATACAGAGACATATCCTCGTGTGAATATATGCATATGCCCATATACACATATATTTTCTGTCCATAAATCAAGTGTCGGTTAACCTAAATCACACAACCCTCCTTCGAGAGGCTTTCGAGCGATACAGGTGTTAGATCTGTTCGAATTTATTCGCGCCGGCTACGTATCAATTAATTCTCGTGAAATGGCGAGTAGGTCTGAAACGATTCAATTATTTTTATACTGAAATAAATTTCAGATTTTTCGAATGAAAAAAAGGATATAAATAACTGAGAAAATTACGGGTGGCGTTTTTATGATGTTTATTTTTATAATTATGAAAATTGAGTGATTTTAAATGGTGATTGTATGTTTTGAGCTAATTGGTTATATCGTTTTTGTGTATTTTTTTCGGAATAAATTTGGCTCGATGCTAAAAAGGAACGTCTTATCTGATTCGGACGTAAAGTGGCGTAATGATAATGAGATAAATATATTTGGGTGGAGTAATTAAATGCGATATTGTTAACATGTTTCATGGACCTCCACTGTATGAACGCTTTGAGAAAACAACAGTAGTAACAAATGCGGGCTCGCAGTGCTGCATTTAATACTTTAAATATGAATATTCAAACGTATTATTTTATTTGAATTGATAAAATATTAATAGTTTAACCGTATCAGATGCACCAATTCATTTTGAGTTCAATGAAGTTGTGCGATTTGTACTGGGGTTAAAAAATTTTTGCGACTTTGAATATTTGACCTGAGATCGATGGTTTTAAAGTAACTTTTTTGTCGTATTAGGTTTTTTTTTTATATCTCGATCTTATCAATAAGGCTTTGGTCTATATTAAGTATAATGATAAATAATTTAATAAAAATACTGAAAATAAAACATTTTTGATTTAAAATATAAATATTTAAACGTTGATAGCAGCATCAAAAGGACAATCGTAGTACAGCGATTCCCAGAAATCTTCCTGCGTGTACAGCGAACAACAAACATACTGTTAACCATTTAAAATGTTTCTTTAATGGCCAACGAATACGACGAGAAACGTCGTAAGCGCCAACGCGATTTGAGGCGCATACGCCGTTTTATCGCCGCACAGAGACCAGCATCTTTGAATTTATTATTGTCGTGTGTTTGAAACAAAATGTATGGGGACACTGGTCTTCGTTTGCTCGTTTTTCCACCTGAGGACAAGGAACAGGGGCGGCTCGAGGCGGCTATTTTATTTTCAATCCAAATTAGCACACGGAGATATTCAAATCGCCCATAAGGTGCATTTTTATGATTCTGATAAAAAAATCCATAAACTCGCTTATTTTATACGTCGATTTCGTGCGAGAGTCGTGTAGGAATTTCGTCTATGCCAATTAAAGAACGTGTTGTCCGATCGGATTTTTTTTAAATTAAAATAAGTAAATAAATATAAACCGAACGGGCTCTTTGACTTGATTTGTACTCGAACGTGTCGACTATTCGTCCCGAATGGAAAATATTCAATATTGAGATGTTTCCACTTTTTTTCGAGCCGATAAACGCGGAAAAAAGTTCAAAGATCCGTCCAAACGACGGGTTGTTAAACAAATCGGTCGGTCGTTAAAGCTGCGCCAAAAATCGACGTCTAATTAATTTTATATTATACACGATATATAATTTGCTTGTTTTACGATTCAAATAATAAAACGTGTGCGCTACCGAATTTTAGTATTTTTTCGTGTTACGTATTGTTACGGGGACATAAAAATTCGAATTAATCGAACGTTGATGTTGACTTTTCTATTCAGTTCGGCTATAAAATCAGTAGGACATTCGATTTTGTTTTAAATATTCAAAATTTATATAATAAAATTATAATTAAAATGTAACATATGAATGTGTCCATTCGTGTGATTTTTTTTTTAAATATTTTCAGTTGACGAGGTAGTTGCTTAACAAGAATCGTCGTTGCGTTATGATGCGCAACATAGTTGAGTTGAATATCAAGTTTGACCTACACAATATTTTTTAAATAAATTAAAATTTTATATTTCAAATCAAATAAAATTATAATATGAGTATTCTTTTAAATATAAATTATATTATATTATACTTATATTATACTTTCAATGATATTATTTTTCATAGACTTCATCTCAATTAAATTGTATAAAAATAAAAAAAATAATTTAGTTCATTGAAAATTATCAAATATTTATATTAATAATTTAAAAAATATGCAAATCAAATATAATAACACTAGTGTGAGTTGTGTTTAACAATTTAACCCGTTGCACGTCGATGGCCCGTGTGAGAACGAGCTCGGGATTCTCGTGTCACATTTTGGGACCGTCGCATCCATCTTGAGGCCAAATATTTTGTCCCTTGCTCAGGGAGACCTCTGCTCGATTTTTTCCACGCATAAAATTATACATTTTACACCAACACTCATACGGATAGGTGTGTGAGTGGAGAACTCGCTTTATGAATTCGTGCACGTGGGAAAATCCGCTTTATACGAATATGCGCGCACGCATTTTTTCATGTCTTTTTTTCCATCCGCGTATAAACATTTTACATAATTTTTATTGTATGTGTATTTTTTTTGAATTTTTTCGGTTGAGCCGGTGAGGCGCCGATGACCGCCGTGACGGTGGTCGAATGAATAGGACAGGTTGTTTGAATTTTTTTTTGAAGTACGCCACTGGAATCCGAATTTTATAGGTTGTAATCCGTAACGATGTTTATTTAAGGAGTTTGTATATAATTTACGATTTTAGTGCATTTTCCAAAAAAGAGATTAAACTTATGTTCTATTGATGATCAATGGTTTTAATGGTTATGCAATTATAAAGGACATGATACTGAAATTTCGGTAAGGAAAATTTTGAATTTTTTTGCTAAATGCTCTTATAATATAACTTGTTTACTCCATATTCTGAATTTTACAGATCAAATCAAATCGTTTGAATGCAAAAGTTTATAAAAATCATCAATTCAGAATCATTGAATACCGAACATAAATATAGACGTAAGTGGCATTTTCAAAATTTTAAGATACAGCGGTTTTTGTCAAGAAACTCTCCTACTAGTTCATCGTTAATATATAATATTATACGTCATACACGATTAAAAACAAATTTTGGCGACTACGACCATATTTTAAAACATAGGAGTTCGTATATAGAGTGCATTTCTGTAATAAAACTGATTTTTGATTTTTTGGCTCTTACACCCTTATTTAAATCCCATATTCAAATTATCAAAGTCAAATCGAAAAATAGACTGTATTCCATCAATTTGATTCGCAAAACATCGGATTCGGAGCTCAATTGAAAAAAATCGATCATCATCTACTGACTTTGTCCACATCGCACTACTTCATCGACTCATAAAAACCCCAGAAATCGATCCAATCAAACTCCCTCTTCCACCCATCTCCCACCGACGCCCACTCGACATCCACCGCTTATGATAGGAAACACATTCCCCCACACGCACAGAACACGATCCATTTCGAAAGAAGCACTAAACAAACGACAATCGAGATCGACACGGCCGTAGCGGGGGTGAGGCTACGTCGATTGACTAATGTCTGCCTCTCAAAAATATAATGGCGACGGCCATTACGGTAGCACCACAGATCCTCAGGAGATTGTGGTGCTGGCTGCTGACGCTGATTTATTCAATGACCACCGGATCGCATTCCGAAGATGCCTTTTGTCTATATGTTTCGGTGTCGGGTATGACTCTGTGGTTGTGTTCTAGCTTTTTCGTGGTTGTCTATTTTTCGGGCGGTGATTTCTGTTTGTTTTGTGTTGGGAAGAGAAAGGGTTTGTTTGTGTAGTTTCGATCATTGTAAGTATTTGGTTCATAGTTTTATCTGTAATATTTGTTATTCGCTTCATTTACGAACGATGTAAAGAATCTTGTTTTGTTTATGAGATTTAAGAATATCTGGTGGTGTATAGGCGTCGTTTAGTGCAGGAGCATCATTTGACGTCTTCTGTTAAATATTACAGTTGACGTGTCTTACGAGAAATATGTCTCACTTATACATAAAATGTCTTAAATTCTTCGCTTCGTTCATTGAAAAAGTAATTACCATTGACTGTACCACATTTCTACTTAACTCTCAGCGAGAGCCAGTATATATTGAATAAATTAATTATACGGAAAACAATCATAATCATCATATACGTGTACAATCTGTACAACATCCACTAAAAAACAAGATCTTTTCAATATACCATAAACTTTTAATATGCTAGATAAGATGAAACTTTTGACGAATTCAAAAACCGTCCCTTATCAAACGATTTCAAATCCCCTATATATAATAGCGGATTTCTGTGTGTGTCCGTGTGTTCGTTCGTTCATTCGTTCGTCAGTTCGTATGTCGTTCGATGACGTTCGCGACTTTAAACGACGCGTCGATACGATTATTTTTATGCGTCTATAAAATTATTAAAAATTATTCTAATATGGTCTTTATGCGTATACACTTAAAGTCTATAATATCATGCTATTGAAATAAAACGATAAAATTGTAGAAAACGTGAACGGAATATAAGTATCTATTAATTTATGTAATAGGGAATAGCGTCTCTACCTAACGTGTAATGCAATACGGCATATATTCGTTCAAATTAGCAAAAAAATGTTGATAGGCTGCATGTTTGTTGGAAAAGCGTCTCTATTGACTTATGCAATATGTCGATTATTACGCAGTGGAAAAAATATTTGAATCCCCTATATATAATCATGGATGACAGTGTCTATGTTTGTTTGTATGCTGAGGCTTTCGACTTATCGTTCCAATTTAGTCTGTATGCCGTTAAAATATAACGGCTATAACGTGAGCTCCGAATTTAGTCTTTATGGTCATTATAACAACGGCTATAATCTTATCCTATATAATCTAATATTCTGGAGACATTTCGCAAGGGCACGGTTATAAAATATGTTTGCATATATTTAATTTTTGTTTTATTACATCACGCGACGACACGGTTATAAAATAATTTTGCATAGATATATTCAATTTTTATTTTATTACGTAACAGTATGGTTATCAATTCACAGCCGCTGTTATTAACATCGGGCCTATATACTAGTAGTTTTTAATAGTGCCGGATTAGTGAAATTATATTGTACATATATTTTTTAAAGAAAAAACTAGTCCGATTTTCGATAAACACCGAAAAATCTCGATTCTACAATCACCGTCGCGTAAGCTTCCCGCGATGACGCCAACACCGAAACGCACCATTCACCATCCCTTCTAGACAACAATCGATTCACAGCCGATGTTATTAACATCAGGCCTATAAACCAGTCAACAATAAACACCAACAAAAAACCTTATACAGTAAACCATCAAAAATTGAATCCTCCCATTCGAAACCACCGCCCATTGTCGTCAAACGATAAAACGCGTCTCGATACCGAACTAATAGGCCGACCGGTGCACCGTCCCGGCAATCTCACTTACGACAATCACATAGAGATACATCCCATTCCAAGCCAAGCCAAGCCAAGCCAAGACAGCGGAGGCACAAGAAGAGGAGGCTTCGATGACGACGACGATAAGCGCGCGGCGGAGGAAGGCCTCGAGTTCCCATTATGAGCGTTTCATTTTCCGTCTCCGGCCGTCCGCCATTATGCGCTACTAGCGGCCAGCAGGTTTTGTATTATTGTATGAAGGCATTGTGCGTCGCATTATCCGGCTATCGGACTACAATGGCGGTTTTTCGATGTTGGACGTTGCGTTCGCTTCGCCATTAGTTGCGCGGAGAGCGCTGGCCTATGGGGGGACGATCAATGCGGGAAATCGTCGCGGGAAATCCGATGGTTTTTCGATGGGGATGTCGCGACGAGTGTCGTTAGATTAGATGGAGTTCTGTGGTGTTATTGAATGGTGCGGGTCGATAATATTTAAATTGAAAAAAAAATGGATTTTGAAATTGTTGAAGATGTTGATATTTGTTTCAATTGTATGATGAATGTCTTGTAATCAGACATATTATTATAGGTGTTGTATTAGAAAATATGCCTGTATAACTTTGAAGGCAATTTTGAGGAAATTAAGTGGGTACTTGAAAGTAAACTGTCAAATTTTATCGAAATCTGAGCTGTGAATGTGTACAAGATTGAATTTGAAGCGTAAACCTGTTATTTGGCATACATGATATAAATAGAAATACAAAATATCTGTAACTTATTTTGTATATAAATTTTTACACACTATTCTTATAGCTTTAATAGCTTATACAAATATAAACTCTTCAAATTTTATACTCAATTAATGAATAGTAAAATTGAAATTGCAATTAATGAGTCATTAAATTTCACTGCCTTATTATAAATTCAAAAACGATAAAATACCTTCGGATATTTTCTTTCATTATACATAGATTCAATATTTATTATTTAATAAAATTAATTAAATAAAATTTGAACATCCCTCAGATTCAGCTACTCAAACTTCATACAAAAACGCTGTCATTCGCATTGTGTATATGTCTCGTCTATTTTACAGATCCCGGCGAGATTAGGCTCGTTTTCAACCGTGAAAACCGATCGATTAGCGCTACAGAACGATCCCGAAAATACACGCTGTTATACAAAAATGACCAAAATCGTTACTTTTCCTACGCCGGGAACCTTTTTGAAGGCTCCCATGCTAAAGCAAAGGCCACAGTTCGAGGTTCGGGTTAGGTTAGGTCCCGCATTTTTCGTCCCTTTTCAAAAGAGAGACGGATACGTTTCCGTGAGAGAATGTCACCGTCGGGAGTCCCGGTTCCGAGAAAAGGACCAATTCTCTTTAACCGAGGTGAGCTTTTATGGTCTCGGCGAAGGTAATGATCGTATTTTGTGTTTTAATTTCGTCGTCGCCGATTTGAATTTTCAATTTTTTCAATATGGAAAAAAAGTATTCGGAATATTTCAGTCTCGCGAACACGATCGTAAAAATGCGAATGTTTTATGGCTCAATGCATCGATCTGTATCTTATTCAAATTAACAAATACACTCGGATTACTGTTATTATTCAATTGGGAAAACGCCATTACAATTTTTATTATAAACAATAAATAAATTATACATGCGCCAGAGTCGATTTTGACGCGTTATTTATGCAAATATTTTAATTTATCGACCGTCGTGGCGGCGAAGCGCACACGAAATTAAAAGGGATTAGATTTTTATCTGGACACTTGTTAGGGAAAGTTTTACGACCGATTCATTTTGGAGATAAGTCTCTATGCGAAGAACACACTCTGATTTTTTTTTATTATTATATTTTATTACATACAACAAAGATAAGAGTGTGAATATTCTTCGGCGCGCGATTGAAGCGCGGGCGATTCGAATGCTATAAAAATTAGTAGATCGACAGTTTCGAGTTTTACGACGATTTTCGTCAATCAAGCCGATCAGTTTGTGTCGACTTGAAATCCGATGATTTTGTCGATTCGAATGGACTGTCAAAGGATTTTTTCAGTGTTTGAATACGGGCGTTATTAACGAGTGATCTATGCAAATCACACGGCTCGGTCCGCGTGTGGTCATTGTCGAGAAATGCGGTCGTTTCCGAGAAAAGCCAAAATTTTGTTTATATCATTATATAAATAAATTATAAGCGAAGTGTATATAATATAATAAAATAAAAGTTTTCTCGTCTCCTTGGGAATTTATCGCAGGGTCGCGCCTAGCGTACCGATCGTTAAGAAACCGCAGGGGGCGAATTTTGCCAATATTATAAATTGAATCCTTTAATTCAATAATTACATAATAATCTTTGGTATTTTAGTTGAAATAAAATTGTATTTGACGTGAGAACCTTTTAAGATGCTAAAAACAATGTTCATCATAAAAGAAAAAGGCCTCGTTAAACATGCATATATTATGTTGCACATCGACAACGCACACATTTACATAATTTTTCCCGACCACTTTATTCATCTAACGAACACGAAATTACATCAAATACAATCCCGATTTGTTATGAATTTATTAAAAAAAAATACAATAATAAACACATTCCGTTTATTAAGCACTAAATTTCAATTTGAATCGACCGCCGCGCGTACCCCAGAAGTGACGAAGTATATAAAACTCCGATTTCCGAGGTCGTTAAAGACCCGAATATAAATAATGGACCTCCTCCCGAGGACCCCCCGGGACCTCGAGACCCCCGCAAACCTTCCATATGCCACTTTTCGTCCTCTCGATTGTTCCACGAGGAGCTTCGCGCGAAAGGGCCCCATTGTGTCGCGGTTTTTTGCCGCGGCCGTTTCCCGAAACGCGCCAAATATCTTCGCGCCGATCTCGAAGATTGTTTCAACAATTCGAATGGTGGACAATTGCGAGGTGCCGAGAGGGCCTTCGTGAGGATTCAATGGCCAGATATGATCCGCAGGAGGTTTCCGAGATCGGCTACCGTCGTGCAGAAGCTCCCCGAGTCGTCGTCGTATTCGGAACGGAGCGATTCTTTTGGCCATTTAAAATCTAAGCGGGGGTCCAATGCGGTACATTCGAAATCGTAGATAAAGTATCTCACGATGCGTCCGAGCTGTGAACCTTTTCAATTTGGTTGAACGATTGCTGTAAATGAATGTGGCCCATCGAAGAAAGTGGGTATTTAGAAAATGATGTGCTCACAGTAGAGATAATATAATATAATATTTTGTATAGCCATATCGAAAGTATTACTATGGAAATTATAATGAAAAAAACGAGATTACATATTTTTATTAATTTTATCACATATACACTTTTTAGTATTCTAATGTTGAAATAATTATATTAATTTTTATTTTAAATAGTCCAACGGATGGAAACGTCAAAAATTTTTCATCAAATTGAAAGTTTAAGCATACTAATTCAGTGACTGGCACTTATACATTTTCATGAGCAAAAAAATTAACAAAATATGCATCCGGGTTTTACTACTTATGCGTAATAATATAATCAAGATATTCGAAGAAATGTATAAAAACTAAAGAATTAATTTTTACTGAGTCACTTTTTCCTGCATACCATCGATATGAACGAAATAAACGCTAATCAATTCAAAAGTATAAAGAGACAATAAAAAAGGATGACTCACATCATCTGTCAAGTTTAGTATTTTGATCGTTCAATAATTAACCTTCGATATCCCGATCGAACGAAAAACGATAAAAAACCGATGTTGACGATCCCTGCTAAGCTCGCGTCGAATCACGAAACGTTTTTTTTCCTTTCAATAAAATCTGATCGTCAAAAAAATGTTTTTAAGCTTCATATGAATGTCCGTACATACAAAACGTACTCGTCTATTAGTCTTTCGGTTTGTTACGTCTATTATTTATTATTTAATTTTTTTCTGGATTTTTTGTTGGTTGTTATTTTTTGATCGTTCTGTTGCTTCCCGTTGTTGTTACTGACACGCAGTGGTGTAATCTATAATGTTATCAATTACGTTTTACTATCAATCACTTGGGTTTTTTTTACAATTTAACTATTAACCGACGATAAATCAAATAAATGAGGTAGTCTTATTGATAGTCGATCGCGTGGGCTTTTAAGTGAGCTTCTTCATTTTTTTTACCAGAATGGAAACAGTTGGAATTCAACAATTTTAACACTACACGAACAAAACTTATAAAAATTTATAATAAGCAATCACCAATTAGAGCTTGAGATTCGAATCCAATTAAAATCCGATCGACTTCATAAATTAACGATTTCATTCCGATGAAGGACGGCACGTCCTTTTTTTATACTGACGAGCCGTTTTCGAGAGCAGATAAACGTATCCTTTTCATATACATTTTTTTAATTTAATTTTTTATATCGACATAAGCGGTCTTTTTATATTTTTGTATGTTTGTGTGCGAGTATTTTGGTTTTATTTATGAGAAATCCTCGTGCGAGCCGATCGAACCGTGAGATTATCCTTAGAAAACAGGACTCCGTATTTGTTTTGTCGTCGTTCGAACACAGGACCGTTTACAAGTCGAGTATTGCAGTCGATTAGGCGCCCATTCAGCTTTTTTTTCATCTAATTTTACACCAAATTTAATTTTAGTATCGTTAAGAATTTCAAACAATTCAATAGTGATATCACATAAGACATTTAGTTTATTTTTTCTGATATATAACTGGATTTATTGTATAATTAAACACAGGAACCATATATAATAGATAACATAGAAGTAATAGATTTTTTTTGTGAAAATGTAAAGCTATACAAAATTGAATATAGAACTGTTTAAAAAATAATTTGTATATGAATTTTAATCAATATAAATTTTGTTTAAAACTAATGAATAATTTTTGAGGAAAAAAAATCAGGAAAATAACATTTCAAACATTTTAATTATCCCCTATCCCCTATATATAATAGCGGATATCTGTCTGTCTGTGTGTGTGTGTGTGTGTGTGTGTGTGTGTGT
>JAOXNN020000066.1:109778-120458 GCA_028571205.2 Hydropsyche betteni | reverse complement strand
TTCATTAAATATTAAATATTCAAATCGGGTACACATTTCGGGCTCACATAATCGGCTTTTCACATTTTATCATTTTCGTTTCTTAACAAATCCACACCCGATGTTATTAACATCGGGCCTATTTACTAGTTATTTATAAATGACTAAATTATTTTTGTAACGCCGAAGATATTTTTAAAAGTATATATTATATATTATAATATTCAGTGTATAAAAATAAATTCCGATAAAACAAAATAATCGATTTTGCAGAGGTTGCGAATGCGTCACTATTGCCTATATAAGTTCACGAACCTTATACGGAAACACAAAGTCACCAAATAATATAATACAATATTATTTAGGCAAAAAAATCGACAACAATCATCAAAAATATTACACAGATACGCAGGATGATCTCAGTGTCAAGGACACCCGTAGATTCAAACACCTGAAGAATGACAAAACACTTCTTCTACATTCGAACCGATCACGACAAATCGCACGCACGCAAAAACTACCGACAAAAAATTGACACATTTCATAAATCCGGCACAAATATTAATTAAATCTTTCGTGCATCGAATAAGCTAATTGTTACGGTCCTCAAACGATATTTAACAACAAAGGAAAAAATCCGGTTCAAATCTGTAGTGATTGATGCGGCATTAATGCCGGTTCTTCTAGGCTCAATTTTCGAAATGGACGTACGCATGTATGTATATTTTTCTGTTCGTGGAACGTTAATCTAGGTATTCACTTATACCGGTAGCAATATGTCTTAGTCGAGCCTTTTATTCAAACATCAAATAAACTATGGTCGACTGTCCGGCGTGTGGCGATCTAATTTTTAACGACCAGACGCATTCGGAAAATTTATCGTGTGGGTGAGAAGCGAACGAGCGCGTTTCACACAGACGTCCTATAAATTTTATTTATTTTTCTGCTTACTGTTGTATTTTTTCGTAATGGGAATTTGAATATTTAATCAATTTGGAGAGAAATTAAAGTCGATTTAACGGATTTTCGGATTAATCGATTTTTTTGCAACTGTTTTTTTACCGATACCATTTTTTATAACATCCACTGAAAGACAAAGTCTTATCGATGCTATCGGAAATTTTGAACATTTTTTCTTTTTATTCATTTGATTAAAAGCTTGATAATATTTTTTTGTTAAATAATTTTGTATCAAGAATATGCGGCCAAAATCATCTATCAATATTTATATCTGCGTATTGTATAATTTTAATGATTAATGAAATCAATACATTCGATAACTTCATCATATGCAATGTCCATTATAAGAAAACCTTGAAAATCAAACATTTTCCTCTTATATAATATATGTTTATTAAGTAGTGATATCCAGAAAGTAATTTTGGATGAGTTTAAAAACTAAAAATCCTTAATAACCGACCAACAGTAATATTCACACTGCTCACTTCAATGATCAATGAAAACATTTGTGTTCCACAAAACTAAAACCAATCGATTACACCTCAATATAAATCGAATCTAACTCTAATTAATTTTCATTAACGCCGTGTAATATTGGCTTTCCCATCACACTTAAACATCCGCATTTCCATCTCCCTTCAACCGAATACACGTGTCCCTTTCAAAGCAGCACTCACAAGCTACCAAAAAACGAGATGCCAAAATCCGATAGGCTACCGGTCTTGAAAATCGTAAGACACTCTCTAATGAGGATTAGCCCGACTCGCGCAATCCGATACGATAACGCGACATTCGTGTATTATTAATATTAATACATTATTATACACACACGACCGACATTAATCAGCGCTCAACAATGCCCGAATATGACGCGACACAAAAAAATGATTCGATATGGATGTATTGGACGCATTCGCTGGATCTCGATTTGTTTTTTGATAAATCGGCTCATTGTTTTCATCGGGGGGTGGCTACCGTTCGCCCCGTTAATGGCCTCATTCTTCAGCAATGGAAATTGATGATGGTCATAAGCGGGCGTGCATTTGTCATTTTGTGCGGTGTCGTTGTCGCAGAATCGGAATTTCGATGAAAAAATTAAAGAAATAAATAAACGGCGGCCGCTAAGCGTTTTTCTCACGTACGATTGATTTATTTTGTGGGTGATTCTTTTTTTTTTAGGAGAGTGATTGATTGTTGAGTGCGAATCGAGAGCGTTTATGTTATGTAGATTTTAAGTAGTCGGATTCGTTGTTTTTTGTTTGTTTTGTTTTAATGAGTGGAACGTTTTGTGTTCGAGGCTTAATCGATGTCTGTAATGGTGGAAATTGGACGACTTCCTAACCATGCTGAACAAATTATACAACACGTTTTATTTTAAAAAGAAAATATATAAAAAATCATTAAAATTAAATATTTTAAAATATAAGTCGTATTTTATGTAAAAATGTTAAGTTTTAAAATCAAATACAACGAATTTTACAAAATAGTTTCTAATAATCTGGAGAGATTTGAATGCACGGAAACGCAAACCTGCCCATCGAACGACTCCCATTCCCAAACGTCTAATAATAAATGCCATTATTTTCAGGACAAATACGCCGTCGACATTATAATATTTCTCATATGTCGTACGGAAAAGAACGATCGTTTATTAAATTAAATAAAATGGAAGCCGTACGATGTTTATCTGTGAGAAAGAAATGGAAAACGGCGGGAGGCGAGGTTTTTTCCTACAACGAAATTAAAGCCTCCAAGTACGGTAGCTCACCTCTATTGTCAAGAGACACATTCGAAAGCTATTTTTATGTATTTTTTAAAAGTATTTACATATGTTATTCGATTCATTTTAGAATATTTTCCGAGAAAGTTGCGCTGATTGAAAATTGAACAGTTTGATCAAATATATTTTTTTATTCATAAATATAATACTTTTATTTCATAATATAATTTGTTTTAAATTGTCCTTTTTATATTAAATAAATAGATAATATTTATAAAAATTAATATATTCTAAACAAAAATGTATAGAAAATTAAAAAAAAAGCTCAATCGAAAAGCAATCACTTTATTTTATTCTGTCGACATTTTTTAACCGTTTTCCGGACTTTTTTTCAAAAAAAAAAACATTTTATTCAATCTACATGATATAAATTCGACTTTACTGTATAACACAAATATATTAATGTACATTTGTCGTCTTTACTACGAATTCCCGAAGCGAAGATTTTATGTTCAACCGTCAAAGGGGCGGACGGAAGCCTCTCACACGCGTATTAATTTACAGCACGGTACACGGAATGGTCGGTTTCGTTTTGTTCGGTCGTTTATTTTTTGTTTTATCTTTTTATTTTTTGAAAATCTCAGACGTTTAAATGATGTTTTTATGTTTGTGCGACGGGTCGTTTTGGTTTCGGTGCGGCGTTTAAATATCACAGAGCTGTCGTTAAGGTAAACGCGGTATTTTTATTGAGGTGAGTTTTCCAGATCGATTTTCTCACGTAGCATTATTTTCATATCTGATGTCGAGTTTTATGAATTCAAAATTTATACTGAATGTGTTAAGTATGTGAAAGAAAGGATTTCAACAGCTTTGGAAATATAATAAACATGAAGAAAATATTGAGCATATATCTAATTTATAAATTTTCCAAAAAAGTAAATGTTGTCATATAAATATGAATGAAAAATTTCAATAGCTTTCGAAGCATGAAGAAAATATTAAATAAATATCATTAATGGTTTTAAAAGTAAATAAATATCGCTGTAAAGATTATATGAATTTAATCTCATGAAAATAAAGTTTTTTTTATATATATTCACAATATATACTGCAACTTTGTTATTTTGTTAGAAAGATTTTGTGATAAAAATACATGTTCATAAGAAATTGAAGAGTTGTTTTTCATCGAGTCATTGTTTTTTTTTTGATAATTTTTGATGCAACAAAATTTTGAATATTATGGAAAACTTAAATTGAAATAATTTTTTACTTAAAAATTTTATTAGATCTACTTGAATCTCATTATTCTCATACGAAACAACCATGTGATGAAAATTTAAATCTAAATTTTTTGAATACACCTATATTCACAGACGCAACTATATAATGTGATTATGCAATCCTAAAAAAAACTAAAACACCAAGATTCTGATTTGACTCGACAAAAAATATCGAGACCAAAATTTCCGTCCGAAATCGCATTTCCCAACCCCAACCATTCAACCACATTCGCATCCCCCCAACCCCTCCCACCAAAACCCATCCCACACGCGCCCAACAAAACACAAAAATCCTCCACACCAAAGCCCAAAACCCCAACAAAACCCAACCCATCCCATAACACCCAAACAGACCAAAACGACCAACGAGCAAAACCGACGGACATTAGACGAGCGCGCATGACTGCCGCGAATATTCGCCCGCGAACAATCGGCCCATAAATTAACCCTTTGCGGGCTGGTGACAAATGGATTGCCGGGCTCGTGTGTCCTTCTTCGGCGGAGCGTGTTCAGGGTAGCGCTGAAGAGGGACGCGGTGCGAAAACGTCAGCGTCAATTGTCATCGGGATTTATACGAATTTTTGATCGGAATTATGTTCCCGCTTCATAAGGCCGATGTCGACGGTATAGATATCGGGACGTTTTGTTTATTCGTTGTCCGATTGTTTATCGTTGCGAGTTTTTTACGGTCGTCGGGTTTTCATTGGGTCTCCCACGGTTTTTCCGGCGATGGACGTTTTTCGCTGTGTAGGTTGTGGATTGACTTTGTGTGCTGTTTCGTTGTTGTTGTGTCGAGTTTTTTTGGTTTTTTTTTATAATTGTTCCGGTTCAAAGTGATTTTTTTATAAATTTCGAAATTTTGATATCTATAAAATCAAAAATTTCATATCGCGATATACTGATATAATTATTACAAATTTAAAATCGTTAAAAGTTATAACTTTATATGTCACATGAAAAATCTCACATTTATATTGAAAAACATTGAAATTGTTGACGTTTATAATCATCTCAGATTTATTATATATCCTTTGTGACACTTGACTAAATAACAATGAAGATTTTATTGACAGGAATATGATTGATATTATTTATTTATTTATAAACCTTGACGTCTGTATCGAGACATATATTTTTTTATGATATTTTTCAATAACGTACAACTAATAATAGCATCCAGATAACGAAACATTGATAAGCATATAAAAAGTCATCGATTACATATTATTTTATAAATCTACCCACAATTAATTAATAAAACAAAATCAACTTTTTCAAAGGAAATTTAGTTGCATTACACGTTCGACAACTATGATTGATTAATACTGTCGCTTTCATACAAGCGTTTTGTTGTATAGTAAATGCATCGATGAATTATGCATTGGTCGTCGATTTTATGTAAACTGGCAACGGGAGGATATGATAATAATGAAAAAAGCGGTTCATATCAGGGCAAACAACAATGGGAATAGGTCCACCGCTTATAAACATCACATCGATGTGATAAAAAACAACATAGATTATCAATATGCCCGAGACGCAGTGGCATAAAGCTTGACTCGATATAAAAGTTTCGCATGTGCTGAAAAAAAGAGTTATGCGGTTAATTTATTGTTAAACGATCGTTTAATACATATAGATTCAATTGGTGCATACATATTGATTTATTTTAAAAATTTCATCAGTCCAAGATTGGAACGAATCGTTTTAAATAATTATAATAATTTTAAAATGAAAGATATTTATAGCGGATCATACAAAACGCTCGGCATAATTACAGTTTAATTCAATCATTTGACGATTTTTTCCGAAAAAATTCAACGACAATCAAGAGTTAAGATCCTCATAAGAAGTCACCGCCAATAAAACAAGTGTTGAATATCTTGTATGAGATATGTTTTGGACAATTTGTCAGGCGCTTGCCGCGGCGGCTCGCCTCCGAATGCCCCCATTTCCTTTTAGGTCGACCTTCTTCTGCTTTCGGCCGAATCGGAAAAAAATCGCAAACCTTTTGGTCGTCGAGCCCTCCGCGAACGTCGAAAATGCTTCGGATTCCCGCGGGCTTAGGATTTTCGAACAAATAAACTTGTAATGCGCGATAGCATCTCGATAGTATCGCGACGCGCGTTTTAGGGAAACGAGCGCGAAATTTTTTCATGCGAAACGGTTTAAGATTCCGCACGCGATCGTTTAAAAAATGCCGAATTTTAATTGTTTACTCGGACGACTATATCGTTTGAATATTTTGAATAAATTTTTCCGATTTTGTATGGAAAGTTTCGATTTTGACCGATTTATTCAATACGGTTTTGTCGAATGTACCATTTGAAGTACTTTTATATGGATAAGACTTGTCGAATTAATTAATTTCTACCAATTACCAAAACTAAGCAATATGTGATATAATAAATATATGAATATGTTTATTATTGATAAAAAAAAAGTTATCAATTAAAAATAATTTTTCACATTTTGATATATTAAAATTTAATTCTTGTGATATATTGATCACAGAAATCAAACGTTATGTGGAAAAAGAGTAGGTATAAAATTTCATAATTATTACTCAAAATTTTAATTGAAAACAGTATTTTTTTATTGCATATTAGGTTGTGTATTTGAATAATATTTTTTTTTATAAATAAAATCAATAAAATATATGAAAACAGATATCGAAAGGTTACAAACGTCTGAGAGAGCGCGCGCGCTTTTCGCGTTTCTTTCGCATATTTTTTGTTTTATGTCGCGATTCCCGACCGATGATCGACACATAAATATGGCGAACGATTGCGATTTGTCATCGATCCTTTTGTTCGCCGCGGTGGTCCCCTTTCTTGGAGGCTTTCGAGCCTTTTTTGCGAAAACACGAACACTGAATATAACCGCGGCCGTCGGCGCCTCGCCATGACAGCCATCGCCACCAAGCCGAAACGAATTTTTGAATCATTTTTGTATTGTTAAATCATCGTTGATTGGGTTTTTGATTGATATTTGTTAATTAATTGATTGGGTGTTTTGTTGGGTGGTTGTTAAGTGCATGTTTCGAATCGTGAATGCGTTTTTGGTTTGGTCGAAACGGTGGTTGTGATTTTTGTATGTCGTTAACAAAAATGTGATATGTTTATATTTATAATGAATTTAGTCGCATAAAAATGTTGATTGAATTTGAATATTATTGTGTTATAAAAAATTTAATACTAAACCGATATGCATCATCATTAATTTATATATATAAAAGAGTCGATGAAAAATTCAGACTTTTTTAATTTTCAAATATTTGTGCATAATCAAAAATTACCTATAATAAAATAAGGCAAATAGATAAATCGTTGATTTTTCAACAATAAATTAATTCAATGAGTTGTCAAAGAAAAATATTTTAAAAAGACCACCCGAAAATATGTCAAGATCCGACAGAAAGATATTGAAGAAAAAACCACATGAATGAAATTCGCTTTTAAAAACACACTACATTTAAATAATATGCTTATTCGTACAAATGTTTAACGACACGCCGCAAGATGAATACGATTGCGAACACGTACGAAATGTTAACGAATTTTTTCAAATTTATCGCCGACCACGCGCTTTTCAATTTCATATAAATTTTAATGCATAAGGACATTCGTAAATAATTGATTTTACGCGAAAAGAATTGCCGAGATCCCCGTAGAGAATGAGTTATTCGTGCGATTTGAATATTTTACGTTGGCCGCACTGTTTGTCGTTCGGAAACAACTTTTCCCCTCCGTTTATGCATTCATTTATTTATTTTGGAAAATTTACATGCCTTTGGGTGGATGGGCGGCACAATGTCTATCCCGGCCGAGCGTTTGAGAATACATTCAACATAATATGCATCATCGGAAAAAAAATCGTTTGAAATCGATCGGAAAATGGCGTGTAATTATTTTCGAAAATTTAATTCGATGCAGTTAAGGAATGCCGTGATTTTGCATTAATTAAGCGACATTTTCTCTTGTCCAAGAAATTTTCAATTATGGCCGAGTTATCTCTCGTTACGGCCGCACGCAAACGTCATCCTGTTTGACGTTTATCGAACGCGCCAACATGAACATTTTTTAAAATAAAAAAGAACTATAATTATATTAATTAAGCGACGTTTTTAAATAAATTCAATTAAGAAATGCTTGTACGCTTCGTTTTATTTGGGAATATGATTGAAAAACTCTGGAAAATGTATGAAAATCGAAAAAGCAACTGAAAAAGCATGCAAAATATTATTCAAACGAATCGCTTTTGTTTCGACGAGTGTATATAATATGGCGGACAGAGCCACTGCGTCTGCGAGCGAAGAAGCCATAAATATGGCCATCTCATATCGGGACAAATAAATATTTAATATATATTACGCATACGCATATAGGCTTATAAACGTTGGAAATGTAAAGTCCGGACTTCACATGCTTCACGTCGTCGACGTCGACTTTTTATTTATTCATATATTTTATTTATTTTATATTTATTATGTATTTTCGAGCACACGGGAGAGAGACAAATTGTCCAAAGTGCATTGTTTAGTTCATAATATACGACCGATGCGGACGCGAGCATGTGTATGCTTAATATTTATTTTGCATTATTATATTGTATGCGATTTCGATATGTATGCATTCGACTTTTGCGATTCCAGAGAACACAAAGAGTTCTTCTCTCTCCGCACAACATAATAAAATAATATAATGTAGAAGAACGATTCCATTTATCATCAGAGGAGATGTGTTTTCTCATCACGTTCCGGACCGAGGGACATTTGTATTATTATACTTAGAACGTCCTTTATTTCTTTGCCGGCCCCCACATGCTTGAGTGCGATATACATGTCACAAATAACTGTTTTTGTCTTATTTCATTTCACGAAGTCTTCTCGGAGCGGGTTTTTGAAGGGCGGTTTTGAATTTTGACGCTCGATTACATTTTCGAATTCATACGCGCAAGAATGTTGACGCTTAGCAATGCCGTTTAATTGCTGTTCGGATGATGATTAGTGATGTCTCTTTTATTTAATATGTATAGGTCGGTATGTTCTTGCGGGGTATAAATTAAACGTGCAGTAGGAATAGGTTAATGATAATTAAAATGAGATAATTTTGACGTTTAATTAATGTTATTGTAGAAAATAATATGTACGTTAAAGAACATTTGAATCAAGTCAGTTTGTATTATATTATAGTAAATTAATTGTTTTTTATATGTTAATTAACTATTGAAATTTTAGTACATTTTAATAATTTATAACAGTAAAATGTAAGATAGTGTTAATGTTAATATTAATCTTATAATAAAAAAAAGATTTTATATTTTAATATTTAATTAGAGTACTTCATGTTAATTAGTGTATAAATAATAACGTATTCCTTTTGTATATTCTATGTTATATTTTCATTGAAATATATAAAATTTGTAACAGATCGAAAATTTACGATTTCCCATCATCTATAACAATCAGATCATCCACTATTATAAAATTCTACCGTTAATCGCCACATCAAAATTCTTTATATTCACATCCATTTTTCCACACCGACCAAAACCATGCATCCGCAAAACACCCATCCTAAACCACGGACCATCGCCAAGCCCCGCAAACCCCGACGAACCTCACCATCAAACCGACACCTCACCATGACGAAACCCCATAAAAAAAAAACACCACACAACAAGAATTAATCCACACTCGCGTGTGTCGCGCATCGGCCCGCGAGATAAACGAGCGCGGATACGCCCCGCTTCGGACGGCTCCCTTCACACGCGCTCATTATTTGTATTATTGTGTATTATTCTGTATTATTCCGTAAGCATTTCGTCGTCGTCGGCGTCTTTGATGCGAATTAGAGCCGCCGCATTCGCATTGGCCGCCACGCTCCGAGCAAGCGTCGAGGTGCAGTCGAAAATTCGCTCACGTGTCCCCGCAATAAAGCACCGCCGAAACGCACGTGGAATTTATAAGGATGGTGTGGCGGGCGTGCGTAGGGTTTTCGTATGAAATGGTAATTTTTTCGCATTGGATGGGATTTTAATGTAGCGGGAATACGTGGCCGATGCGAGATACGCGCGGCGAGTTTTTTCGGCGGGATGATTTATTGGCGGATTGATTGTTGTGAAAGTTTGTTTTATATTATTGAAAATCCGTTTTTCAACATGTTTAAATTATGAATCAATTAAATATTTTCGAAATTAGGTGCTAAGACAACGGACGGACGCCAGCGTATCGCTCGAAAATCAACGGTTTGTGATTTAAAATAAGTGTCGCAACCGCTCGATAGATGGACTAAATGTTAAGATGACAGATCGTATTCGCGTAAATGTAACATCGGCTGTCCGACGCCCGTACTAGATTTGAATATTTAGTATTTAATTAATAAAATCAAAATAGTTCATTTGTTATTGTCACAATACGTCATATAGGCAAGCCAATAGTCAATAGGTAATAAACATCGTGTTATAGACCAGTGCTCCGCAACCGGTGTGCCGCAAGACGATGTTGGCTGTGCCGCGATGCATTTCCAAATACGAGAAAAAATTCAAATAATTTGCGAATAATATAAAATTGATATAGTTTCCATAAAGAAAAGCTCGTTTTTATAAATATTTTTTATTTTATTTTTGGTGTTCCTAGGATGACCAGACATTTAATTTTGTCTGAAATAGTCCCACTTTTTTTGTGTGTTTGCGTTTGTTTAGTCGTTTTCGTAAAATTACAATGTACTATACTTATTT
>JAOXNN020000066.1:69062-109678 GCA_028571205.2 Hydropsyche betteni | reverse complement strand
TTATAAATATATTTTATTTTTGGTGTGCCTAGGATGACCAGACGTTTAATTTTGTCTGGAATAGTCCCACCTTTTTTGTGTGTTTGCGTTTGTTTTGTCGTTTTCGTAAAATTATACTGTACTATACTTATTTAAAAAAAATCTGTTACTTTCTAAAAGAAGAAACGAAAGTATAATAAAAGTATATAAATTTAAAAATTTCCATTCGTCACTTATAATAATTTTCGTTTCAAAAATTATAATTTCGATAACACTTTCCATTATAAAACTAGTAAAAATCATTTTAAATATAATATAAATTTATATAATACATATAAATCAGTGATTATACTTTTATTATGCACATTCTTATTGCATACAAAAGCGGTCGATGTAATCTCAAAGCACCGATGCGACACCTACGATCGCATAAAGTAATCCTTTATTCCAGTGTTTTCCCAACTTCAAATTATCAAAATTGTCCATTAATTGTTCTTATAGACATCTGAAATATTAAATACCCAAAAAATATTTACAACACATCAAAAAATTTAACCGAAATAAACATTTGAAAAATATCAATATATAATCAAAATAATTTCAATACCAAAAATTAATTGAATTAATAAAAGTGCTATTATCAAAAAAATCAATTCAAATACAATGCATTGAGGTGCAATATTGCACGAGCTAATTAAAATGCATTCCCCTTATACACGTGTCGACACGCACGCGGCACCTCTTCGAGGACGACTGCTAATTAACACCCCGACACTTGGTATCGGCTACGTGGAAATCTCAAACTCGAAAATGTACACGTGAAAACACACATACACACAATGCAGTTCCGTGTAAGTTGCATTGTGAGGTGCATAATGCATCCGATTGGCGGGAAAGCGATTTCTACTATGCAAGATTCTTGCGTTTCGTTCATACGTTTGTTTTGTATAATTTCCATTTCGAGAATTTTCTCGATTTCGCTTCTTTAAATTAGTTTTAAATATTTATAATTATTCTCATTTTTTTTTAAATTAATGGAGCAAATTTAATATTCATTCATATCCTATACAATATGATCATTTTATTACTACAAAGTTTACGAGAAAATGTGCAATAAAAAAAAAAACAATTTTACACGAAAATATATGTAAAATTTGTATTTTTTATATAATTTTAAATATATAAAACATGTTCTATCCGATTTTATTCACCATTTTATTCATTTTATCTAAATATGTACCACGCGTTTACTTCTTTAGTTTGAAAGAACGGTTCGTAAGCTAGCGATAATTTCCATTAGAGAAATAATATATATTTTTCTTACTAAAAATTTTTCATTAGAAATCTTTATGTGATTAAAAATATTTGACTTTTCATCTTTGGCAATACTTATATTATGTTATATTAGTTAAATCAGAATAATTTCAATTATTATTAAGTACGAAAGTGTAAATCTCAACCATGACATATTATACTTTATTTAACTAATTATTTTTTTTAATATGGTTAATATGAATGCATTTTTTAAATCGCTCATTTTTCTGGCGGTCCCTATAGTATATGAGAAAATTTTATATCAAAATTATCCAGCGGCACGTAATTTTAAGCACACGTACACGTCTTATTTATTGTCTGATATTTATTTTCGAAATTGACGAGCCCGCGGAGGTGGCGTGTCCTATCGCGAAATTACACGTTTTGGATCGAATTAGATTAGTGCCCTTACGCCCAGCGGTCCTCGCCAAAACGAAAAACGCGAAAAACTCGGAACATATTATATCTGCGAGTGGATATCCCTCGGGGTCGTTTCGCGAAACCTTAACAAGCTGCACATTCATAATCTACTCGAATTATCTATCACGAAGTTGCCGTGGAGAAAAGTCGGCTCGGATGCGTTCTTTGCAGCATGCCTCTCTCACTATTGTCGGGGTTTTCGTGTGTGTGTTCTTGCAGGTCGTTGCGAATGTGTTTTCGAATGTCCACGAGGACTTTGGGGCTAAATCGTCGGTTTAGTTCGTGAAATTCTGATCGAAAACGATTCGAAAACGATTGTCGATGCAGATTTTGTATAGCGAAAATATTATGTTCGAAAATATAAAATTTTTATTGAGTACGAAATTCGGATGTTTTGACGCGACAGCGCATTTAAAACACATAATATAAACATGAGATTTTTATGCAAGGATTATCGGCGATTTCCAAGAACATGCGCGAATTGTAAAAAATGAAAATATTATTTTTTGTGAGGATTGGGCGTCGTAAAAACTTGGCTTCTCGCTTGTCGAAGATCAATCTGTCGTAAATTAACGAATAATAAGCAAACGAATCAAACATCGTATGACAACCCACACGTTAATTCAATATATTCGAAATTTTATATTCAAACTGTTAAAAAATATTTTTTTTTTATCAATAGATTGAATTATTATATATTATTATTTATTAGTCATTTATTACTGATTAAATACTCTTCAGTTTTCTATTATTAATTAAAATCATATATTCATTAAATATTAATATATTTATTCGATTAAAATAAAATATTAATATCAACGTTTTGACGATAATATTAATGATTTATAAAAAAAAAATCGATTTTATATGTGAATCATTCGTCCGCGAACGATAATCAAAATAGTCAAGACGATTGTGCACAGAGGCGGCATTCCAGCGATTCTAAAACCGGTCGCCGATCGTCTATTTTTTTCATATTCACATTAACAATACATATACATTTTTTTCTAAATAGTAAAACAGTAATAAACGACGACGGGCCGGGCATAACGTCCCGAAAGTGCCCAATAATAACAATCATTTGGATGCTCACGCGCTCACGGTGGTATCAAAATTATCGGCCGTTTAATAATTTACATCGAATTGAGCGGCCTCACTTTAATATACGATCGATTTTTTATTGTGCCGTATATTATGCGACGGTTGAACTTTTGAGAGGCGGCGTTTTGATGATATTTTTGTTTTTGAGAATTTTTTTAGAAGAGCGCGCGATTTTTTCAGTCGTGAATCTACTCAGAATAATCAGAATGAAAAATATTGTTATTTGTGGTAAAAAATGATGAAATTTGGATATTTTTAGTGGCAAAATATAATTTTATAATTTAAGAATATTAATAAGTGAATGATGAATAGATAAAATAAAAAAGAAAAATGCTCAAAAATTGAAGAGGTCAACGTTTGGAAATGTATTGCAAAATATTGCATATTATGGAAGATGATGACATAATCCATAAAAATATATATAAAATCTGAATCGTGTAAAAAAAATTATATAATAAATAATAATAAGTGTAAATTAAAATATTTTCAAACAAGAAAGTTCACGCTGCGCCATTGGCTATATATAATGTGAAATTATAATGTTCCTTAAAAAAATGGGTGCTTACGGTTCGATTATTGTTATAAAATTTTTATCATATATAATCATCCTTAAGCACCGTGCTATTATAATCTGATCGATTGAGATTTATGAGATTCTTGACGTGTTTGATCCGATAGATATTATGTAAACACCCCGTAAACACATGCAGTTTCTTAACATTTCATATAAAAATATTTTTTATAAATAAAATAAAATCATTCATTATATACAGCTTTCACTAATTAATCAAAAAAATTGATCAATAATAAGTAAATATAATACAAAAAACAATATAGATCACGCAAAAGTTTTTAAACGGTTCATAATCAAACATCTACCAAAATTTATTAATAAATATTTTTAATAATAACCGTTTTCCATAACGAGTTTAACGCCATAATAGAATCGAAAACAATATAAAACGAAAACTCCCATACGTGAGAGATCACAACGAGGCGATAACTGGCCGCAAACGGATCGATTAGAATCTGATCGAGGTGTGAAAAATTAACCAATTGATAGCGTGAAATTCGAAAAAAAAATATAAACAAAATTTTCATGATAATATACCGAACGGCGTGTAAAATTGTATTATGGGAAAAGTGCGAGCTCAATGCGAATCCGCGCAAACAAATGCGATTCTCACAAGAATTTCGCGAAATCACAATTTCGTATCGAAATTACTGTTTAAATATTATATTTATTATTATTTTGTTTATAATCTTTTCGGACTTTCTTCTCGTTGGTCCGACGATAACCTCGGGGTGTAATCCGCCCATGCGTTGTTATCTATGGACACATCTTCATCATCGCTTTCGTGTTTTTCGACCACATGTTCTCAAACTTTGTTCTAGTTCGTGCGTTTGTTTGTCCTCATTTGCATGAATAATGTGAAAATTTTTTGACCAAATTATGCGTCCGACGACGGGAATATTTATCAAATTATGTTATAGTATCTACTCGTATGCCTCACGTTCTTTCGGATTTTTTTCGACGCGTGTCCCACGAATTATTTATTTATGATTCGGTTTATAAATATTTATCGAAAAATTCCTGGCGGTGAACTTTTAACATTGCTTGATCTATATGTGAACGAATCGTGCCATACAGAAAATATGTATTTATGTGTCGTAAATTTAAAAAATATCGGAATACGTGTCTAATTTTTTGAGTAGAATCGGGTACTTTATTGGTATGGGAAACCATGAGAAAAACATTTTGTTGAATCAATGGAATTATTATTTTGAAAAATTGATTGGATTGTATGAAGGTTATCGAAAAGTATTTATGGATCATCATGATGAACTCAAATTAAATTAACGCCATATAAAAATCAACGTTAAAAATGAAAATTAGCATTTTGCATATCAAGATCGAAGCATTAATGAAAGGTTAACCTAGCGCGTAATCAAACAAAAGCATTATTGTTTATATGTTAATTAAGTTAAAAAAAAATCTTTAGCACTACGTCTTTCACCGTGAGAACATATTGTTTATTTATCAAACAAATTTATTATAATATATTAAAAAAACAATATATCCAAAAAGGTCGTTAATATGTGGCGATTTTCACCTCGGATCCATAAATTAGCTCATGGTTTAATACCGCCATTGCATTTTTCACTACGAGAAAATCATGCATATTTTCAATATTATGTTTACGTTACCATAAAAGTCTAAATAACAAAATATTTATTTTATTATAACAAAAACCATACCTAATGGACCACGAAATTTTACATATAGTTTTTTTCAGATTATTTTTATGGAGAATTCAGTGAATTTTTTAATTAAATTAGAATGCTGGATTCTTCATTATATTATGCTTATACTAATTTCGTTCATATCAACAAAATTTATTATCATAAAAAGATATGAAAATTGAAAGAAAATGCAACACTACTCAAACACTTATTTACGTTGACTAGCGAGTGCACAATCCACATTTTCCGGGCAAATTCACGTCAACATGCACGTACACGTAAATGGCGAAAAATATCGTTTATGGCGTTTTTAATATTCCATAAATATAACGGCATCGTCAGTTCAATAGCCCCCCACAGCCATAAAGTCGAGAGTTGCGATTGGATCGCGATACGGCGAGAGCTCCTTTACACGCCCTTGTTAAATCATAACATTATGTAGAAAAACAGAATAACATTATGGTCGCTTGGATATATTGGTTTTTATGGCTTGTTCTCGACTAGTTTACCACGCCCGAGGCCCACACTTCCATGCTTAATTTTCATTCTTTGGTCCCGAGTTGTAGCGTTTATTACGAGCTTTTATTTTTTCGTTATTAGACTTTTTTCGGAGCTCATTTAGTTTATCTGCGTCTTGTGTCTTATCTTGTCGGTGTTTAGCGCCTTGTTACCTTTGATTTTGTCCAAATAAAAAATGTGTAAGATTAATATTGTGTTAAGGCAGGCTACTGATGGATTCGATTGTTTGGGGTCGTTAAGCTTGTTGATTTATTCGCGTACGTGTCTATTCGCATTTTTTTATGTTGATCATGCCCATAATTATGTGACGATTAAAATCCTATAAAATGTTTATCGCCACTTTGTGCGTTTGCATAGGTCGTTATTGGAGGAGATTAATATGTTAATCGTGGTCGTTATGTTACAAAGGACAAATATGGAACATCAAAAAAGTTACGAGCGATTAAAATATTTTGGGCTTTTTTCTTCACATCTGTCCGAAATTGCGCGTGTTCGAAAAATGCGTTTTTCGATCGTAATCTGGGTTTTATTGGAATGAAACTTAAAATTTTGAAAATAAATGGCTGTATTAGGTTAAAACGTCGGGAAAATCATAATAATATAAAATATTCAAAATAAATGATGAGACTAATTATATGTCTCATTCAAATAATTAGTATCGACCGTCAGATAAGCTTTTCGGAATTCCCAAATTTGCTAAAGAAGAAAGAAAACTTTTATATCCAATTAAAATATCTTTTTTATGTGCAAACATAAAAAAATATTTTCATATTTGAACATAAAAATTAATAACCCACGTTTATTATTTTTATTTAGATTTGTATATTATGAATATTATTTTATTGGAGACTGTAAATAAATAAATTTGAATGAACATTCACCAAAATTAATTAATTTGAACTTGAAGTGTTACTAGAACCGATCTAAAACACGAAAAGTACATAGATGACTTAATTTACTCAGTTTTACATCGGAAAATTCGAATGAAAATCTCTTAAAAAAACAGAACTTAAAAATTTTTCAGTAACACAACACCAAACCGAATTCATATAAACTTGAAAAACTCATGAAAAATCTCCACACTAAAAACACATCCGATTTTCCATCAATAACCGCGAAAAGCTTCTTCAAGACAATACAACAGACCCAGCCGACCAATAAGGAGCGGGATAGCCCCGCCCCCCGATCTCAGCGCGCCAATCACAGCCGAGCGCGGGCCTGACTCCTCTCGCGCGCGGTTCAAGGCACTCTCTTCGCGACCAGACCACTACAACATGGCGAAATATAAAATACGAAACGTAAGCGAGTTTCGATAATGCAAACTCGCTTTCTCGTATACAGATATAGTGATCGATTCGCTATATAGCGCATAATGGCGCACCGCGGACCCGTATAATTGACGTCGAGATCGTGAGCCGTTCCTCGCGATAAACAGGCGTCGAACAATTAAACTCCGCGTGCCGATACTGTCTCTCGATGCTTTATAAATTCATTACATTGTATTTATAATTCTTGCTTGTTGTGTAATAATAACAATGAGCGGAACCCTCGTCTTTTGTGACGTTTGGCGCTGTCGTTGTTTGTCGACGGATGTTCGTATCCATCACCGAGTTTTTCCGTTCGGGAGGGTGTTAGAAAAAAATTTTGAATAAAAAATTGTAGGGAAAACAAAGCTCAATTATTAAGACTAAGGGACACTTTTTTTTTGTTAAATGTGACCACACATCCATCATTTTGATTCATAGAATGGGATATATAAAAAAATATTCGATTTTGGAAAAGAATGAATGATTGTTCAGGTATATAAAAAGTATCAACTTGTCTTTTTTTATTTACTGCTCAATTTTGGAAATTTGATTGAATTTCTAAGAAAACCAATATTTATATCAAGATTTATTTGAAAGAAAATGCTATTAGGTATACCTATACCTAATGATGATAATCGATTTTTGTCTATAATAACCTTTGATATAATAAAAATAAATCGAAAATATTTTAAGTTGATTTTTTAATAATTTCATGTTTCATGTTATATAGGTATATTTTTCAATACCTACTTGTTATTAAATATAATGATTCAGTAATGGTATCGTATATATATGAATCTTATATAAAAATAATAAACAACAATCGAATTGATAACTCCTGAAAAGATCCGAGAACAGCTCGAAACCTTTGTCTTTTATAATTGACATTTTTTCTGTTACTACTAATCTCGTGTATAAGGAATATCCACACACACGGGTGCCGTACGAGCGATCGAATACCACACGAGACCTACAGCTAAAAAAAAAAGTCGTAAGCGCCCACCGAAAACAGGACCGCTTACGACCTTTCCGACCAAGAACAAACACTAAAAAAATTGTCAACCTGTTGGAACACGGGTCACGGAGCGTTCCCCGAATTCGAGATCATCGAAACAGATACGCCACCCGTAATAGGTTCGTGTATGCATTATGTACGTTCGCGGGCTTATGTTGGATCGTACCTCTAATCGTGCCCAGTGAAGATTCTCAGTATGTATGGCCTCTTTATTTTGTGAAATTTTGCTTCAAAGGATTGATAGTATGTCAACTTTGAAAATGAGGTTTTGAATCGAATTGATTGCAAAGATATGTGAAGCTTTTCAATTGGGTTCTAAACATAAGGGTGAACGTACGTTCTGTTTTCAAAAGTCGCGTAGTTTACGTCAAAGTATTTGATTTGTCCCATTTTGGCTCACCCACTTATAGATAGGTATATGTAAAAAAAACAATATTTTATTTATCCAATTGCGTCTAAGAAGCCCCTTAAGAAAACAGTGAAATTAAAAAGAATAGAATAATTATTTAAAAATATTCATTTGATCAAAAAAAAAAATACAAGAAAACGGAAAAATTCAAAAGCTATTTAAGTTTGAATAATCCGAAAATAAAGTATTGAATCGTAATTAAATTGACTGCTTTTGTTGAAATTTCTGAGTACTCACTTTCAATGGAGATTCTTCGTATGGTTGAGGGATGTTTGTAATAGGTGTATCCTGAGGACGTTACCACGGAGTTGTCTTTTGAATATTGATTCGTTTAGCGTGTGAAAAATTAAGGTCTCATTATCGCGTATCCGCCGCTCGTTTTCGTCTCATGCGAGTTTCCGAGAATTTTCCGTGGATTTTTTCGTATTGAAGAAACGAAGAACTTGTCTAGAATTAATGAAGAGTGAGTGTTGTATTGATTGAAACGTACAATTTATATATTCTTATGGATTTTTAAGTTTGTATAATTATTGAAAAATATTATATTAGATTTCTTCCTTCTCAAAAGAGACAAGAGGCGTGAGAATCTTATTTTCAATTGTAATATATCAAAATATGTAAATCATTAATTTTATGTGAATATTTGTAGTGTCGAATTTCTCAAGTCCATCCGCATTACCATATATTTCTCAGCTCAAAAGGACGAAAGACAAAAAAAGAATAATTTCTGTTCTCAGGCACCATTATTATACCGCTCGTTTATTTTTGTATAAAACTACACACACATTAGGACACATTTTCTTCTAAATTTATAAAAAACAGTATAACATAAGTAAAAGGAGTTCTATTTTTGGTGTCGTCTCGTTGCTGCTTAATCGTTTTTTTTTTTAAACTTGCATTCATTTACTTTTTACTCCGAATACCCAACCAATTTTCGATACTGGTCCAATTCTAACCCTAATGAGACTGAATTTTTTTTCAATAATATATTTATAATTAAATTTAGTTAAATTAAAAATAATGCGGTTTATAAAATATAAAAAAAAATAAAACTGAGTAGATATATACATTTCTCATGTTTGACAAAAATTCTGGTATTTTAAAACATAACGGTTTCCCATCTAGGTATTTGGGGTTAGATCCCCGTAACAGTTCCAAATTGACAGAATTCGTGGGGTCTTGTGAATTAAATTTTCACTCAATTATCTTTATAAATCACCTGTCCGAGCCTCGGGCGAGCATTTTTTTTCCGTTTTCACCCATCCGCTGTTGTGTGAGGTACCGTCTTTTTTTACGGGGCCCACTTTTTGTACCCAACTCCCGGGTTCACCGAATCCGGAGTGACACTTTGATTTAATATTGAGCGTATGAGTGAGCCCATTCCGTTTTGTTTCGTCTATACATATATTTGTTCGTCCTTTTACTTTTGTCCGTTTTTTGTCCGCTCCCGAACTCGGAGCGCTTAACTTTCGTACGGGGCCTTTATCTCTGTGTCCGATTTCGTGTTCGTTATCTGGTCGTATTAAAAAGCGACACGTTCTTATCTCGGAACATATTATATGTGTTTCGGTTCGGAAGGAGCTGTCGATTAATGAAATCACAAGTGTGCTCTAATTTGTGGATAAATGTGTGATGAATTTTTGATAATATCAATATGCCCGCCGTTCACGGTCTTACATATTTATTGTTATCTCGCATCTTTATGCGATTACAATATCAACAATTTGTTAACACGTAAGCGGAAAAACTATTAATTAATTTTGTAATAAATCATTTCGAGTGTATACGTGTTTTACCGATTTTTTTTCAGTTTCGTTCGGCGCTTTTGATTAGAATCATTTTTTTTTTATTTGCAGCGCTCTATATTTTTTAGTATTATACATATCCACGCCCAAAATAAATCTGATTCTAAACGTGTTATCGATTTAATATTTTCATTGATAAATAAATTGCATAATACATAATATCAAATATGTTTAAATACTTTTAAAAATAAGAAAATCGTAGTCTTATATTTTTGATGTTATCTCTGACATATATTAAAAATACACACATTCCGCCGAAATTTTTATGGTACACAGTTATATTTTTCTCGTTCATAAATACGAGACAGGTGTTGTGTTTTATATAAAGCCTTATTACCGGTCGTTCGCCATGTTTTTTGCGACCGTTTCGTGTATAAGTTATGGCGAGATTCGGTATCGTCAATATGTTATGCATATTTCGCGATGGTCACGACTTGAGAGCAAAAGCGCCTTCGGGATACCGTGGCCTACCACGAAAATCATATTCGATATTACCACGAGAAAAACGATTTTATAAACACACATACACCCGTGTATTAAAATATTGTATGTATAATATCTCAAGAGGGATTGCAACGTAAACATTTTCACGGTACAAAATACGAAACGTGTACGCAGAATGATAGGGCTTTGAACTTTGAAAATTATCAGTGTGTGTTATTGTTTTTTAAACTGTGTCAAACGCGAAAAAAGTTATAAATTTTGCATATTAATTCAACTGAAATAGTAGGTCGAAGATAGAAATCAAAAGCTCATAACATTAATTAAACGAAAGCCCTCGTATCTAATACATCATTCTGTTCTTGTTTCAAAAGGACAAATGTTTTAGAACCGGTCGAACCGAATTCGAAATTCGATCCTTTTTTTCGAAAAGTAGTTTTCGTTTTGCGCTCAACACTGGAAGCGATAGAAATTGTCTATGTAGTTTTATTTATTTTCTTCATGTTTCGTTCTAAGCTTATTTTGAAAGGCGTTCGATCGAATCTGCACGTCGATAAATCTTCCCTTGATTCGTTCGATAATGCGTTTATTTACGATCGAAAGTCGTTAATCTTAAAAATGCCGTTCGCTATGCTAATCTCGCATATATCACGACTTTAATGCAATGCGAATAAAAAAAATCGTATATATGCACAGTTTTTTCTTTGTTCTGATCCGAATCTAAATCCTTTTCTAGAGTCGCTTTTCCCTTTCACCGTAACTTAAGTGTTAGACATGTTGATACTTTCACATTTTGCGAATTATCTGAGAATTTGTTTTACGATCGATTTCGTAATTCGCGAATTGTTACTTGTTCGAATGATTGGAATTTAAACGTAAATGTATAAAAAATATTAAGTTTTTTGTTTGTAAATATTTAATTTTTTGTTAATTTACTTGTTTGTAAAGATTTGTTTTCGTTCATTTGTGAATCGTTTTTTCGAAATTGGAATGTGTTTTGGTTCAGATCGTAATTGCTATTCAAATATGAATAATTTTATTTGAGTTAAATATTCGAATAAAATATATATACAATTTCAACATTTTTCTTACGAAAACTCGGGAAAATCGAGGAAAATTCGGTTTGAATAATTTGAGACATCTATTGATGGTAGTTTTCTTAAAAGAAAATTGGTTTGTTTCCACGCTTAATAATTATCTTTAAATATCTTCATAGTAGAAAATTTTCAAAATAAACCAATAATACTGATACAAATAATTTTATTGATATGAACACACATTGAAATAACAAAATTCGTTTATCACAAATATCCATCGAATTTAACCGTTGACCGATTACAGATAACATATCTACGAAAAAGTTCTCGAAAACGAACACTCATTACGGTCGTTTAATTAATTTTCGAACTCAATGTGTTTGTTTCCGAACCACAAAACGAGTTTTCGACATATTGAATCGTACACGCCCTGTTTTCGTTTTTTTATTTAGATTTTTTACCCTCAACACCTGTCCGTGCGGGAAGAAATGTTTTCGTGAGCTCAACCATCTGCAAGATTGACCCTAAATACTTGGAAATTAAATTGAATCGATATCAAAAAAAAAACCTGAGCTCGTAATACTGTGGTATGCCACACTATGTGGTTACAATTTAAACAATTGACAAGTTATTACAAAATTGGTATTTATTATTATTTTAATTCAATTTAAATATTGAAAGTTTTTTTTTTATCAAAGTCAAATAACACAGTTTTTATACTTCGAATTCAATATCTTAAACATTAAATTTAGTTTATAGTTTAAAAAATTTCAACAGTTTTAATAATACATGTGATGAATTGTATTTGATGGGATCAATTGATAAATTATTTGATTGTATGTAAAACCAGTATAACTTTAAAGATAACGAAAATTTTCGGTATTTATTTTCTTAAGAGTTTTCCATACATTTTACAATAACGAAAAATTTTCTTTCTTTAATCACTCAATATGATATCGTCGACATATAATTTGACCACAAATACAAACAAATCGATCTAGTTTGAGAAGCACAAGCTGAAAATGCACTCACGCATACACATCATCGTTCAGAACACGTCAATTCGATTCCCTTCATCGAAGGAAGACCGCTTTTTCGCCACTTTCATCCGGATCGCCGTTGACACGCGATCGACATACGATTTTTTCGAAACACCCGGTTCGTTTAGTTTTTTCCGAATTCGGCCTTATCAAAATATAATCGATTGCTTCGGATGCGCGTGCGCATCGTCACGCGATCTCCGAGCGGAAAAACACGCGCTTCTGATCGCAATCGTTTCTATACGCGTTCGTTTTGTCGTTTTTCGGCGCGATTTTTTTTACAATATCAAATATAATGAGTGCGTTTGTCGAGAGGCATTTTCGTTTTTTCGAATTGACCGCTTAATTCGTGAGAAATTTCGAAATGACGTTGCAAGTGCGGCGCGTGCGCTCTCCGATGCGAATTGGAATTGAGCAATTATTTGTAGCGTTTAATGCGAATAATAAATTAAACGTGGACAATGTTGTATTAATTCAATTGCATATATTTTATACGATTCGATAATTACCGTGTTGTCGAGGGGGATAAAAACATTTCCGTTTGTGAACAAGCACGCGAATAATATTTTAAAATATTTTAATTGCGAAATTAAATTATAATTAAACAAAAGATAATTGTTGATTTTAACCAAATCTTTTTAATTTAATTTTCCGTTGCGTTAGCCGGGCTATATTCAAGATTATTTTATGTAAATTTATAACACCAACAATAAACGATAATTCAAACTTATTCTAAGATTAATAAAATAGTTCTAGCTTTGATATAAATAAGAACGCATTTTATTTTTCGCTAAATTATTCGCGCTCGTGTAAATTTTAATACGCGTTTAAAACGCGAATCGCTCATGCGTCCAACGGCTATGGGAAGTGTTGTGTTAAATTTTTTTCCCTTTCATTTTTTTTCGGAACTAATTGAAACCATTATTACTGACCAACGAACTTTCAATATGGCCAAACCGGGGAGGAAAATTATCTTCGGCTTAGATCTGAGGCCTGATTAAATACGGACACGTAAATACGAACACCCCAGTGCTGTATAAATAAGTTCGTTTCCCACTCGTATAATTGCCATTGTATAATTTTGAGGTCACAAAACAACAGAGACGGAATATGAAACAGAAAATTCGAAAGAAAAACGTTTTTTTCGGTGCATCTTATTAGTATGCAAGTCGTAAATACTCGTTTAATTCGCACCCGTGAAATATGAATGATGGGGGGAGGTAATGTTATCCGTATTATTAAATTGTCCGAATTAAAATTTAATACGTGATAAGTGATTTCGAAATGCATAATGGCGCTATTTATTGTCTCGTATCGCGTTTCGCAATTAGTTTCGTATTTACATATACGATGTGTAACAACAAAAATTGCATACCGTGTACGCACAACGTATAATTATTGATCGTTTAATGTTTAACTGGAATTTTATTTATTGCACGATGAGCTCTAATTAATAATATATTAAGTGTGCAATGTACGAAAAAAATGGGATTTCACCATTACGGGAATATTGTATGCAAATCAGGTGGTTTTTTTATGATGGAGTTTAAGCGAATCTTCTATCGAAATATGCGCAGTTAGAAAACTCTTCAATAAATTCTAATTAATACTTGTTTTATAAATTTTATATTAATAATAAGAATAAATCCGAAATTATTATGATATATGAGTATGTTATTAATTTGGATTAATAGAATCAAGATTCTTTCAAAAAATTATTTTGAATATATAAACTGTATTTTATATATAATTAAAATTGATATACAGAGCGTATATTGAATGTCAAAAAATACCATTTAAATTCACAATTGCAGAAATATTGCAGAAATTCTTTATGCATCAGCCCCGATTTTCCATTTTAAAACAGGTACGTTTAATTTAAAAATTACACTCATTCTTTGTCAGAGCGGTTAATTGCAGTTACAATCAGACAGATAGACAGAATAACGGAGAGATAAAGTGAATAATAAGTCGAATGTTGTTGCGTTGTTCTTAGTGATGTTGCATAAGTGCAAATGACTCATTAACGTGAGGGCATTCACTCGAATCCACACTTTTAATTCTCTGATTTGAATATTTTAAAATAAATCAGTAAATTTAAAAATATAAACCAAAATCCAACGAAAATTTCCAAAATATAATATAATTGAAAAAAATGTATATTTTTGGATATCAAAAGATATTGTATATTTATATATATGAACTATAACGATTAATTCTCATAATGAGCAATCAATCTACTTATCTATAGAAAAAAAATAAATTAAAAATAATCAGCATGCACTAAAATATTCAAATAAAGACTTCAACAATCATAAAAATTAAAATTCAAAATGATCGCATCACTCACAATCTATTATAATTCATCCAACGTTTCTAGTAATCGTTCTGGCGATCCAATTGAATTATCAAAATTTAAAAAAAATATTCAGGCGCTCATTTTAATACAGATTATTTTTTAAATAATACAAACCCGACTCGTTCAGTCCAAGTCTAAATGAGTGTTCATGCTTCACGGTGGGGTGGTCCCGTAACGGAATACGCACGTCTCCTTTGCATAATTTGGTCGCGTTTGCAGGGGTGCAGAACGGACTAGTCGCGGTTTTGTGACCTCAAATTATTCAAATTTTAATTTCAAAGACCTCCCGATGTTGATGTAATTTGAATCAGTTCGAAATTCAATTCCGTTCGAGCACGATGAGCGAAAGAAATGAAAAAAAATTTCTTCACCTAATCACTTTACAATATGAGTTTTTAAATCGTAAAAAGCAAAATAAAAAAAAAAATACAAAATAATATTTTTCATCATAAAAATAATAGCCGCGATAAATCAGCGGCATTAAGCGCCAAAAAAACGAACGATTCCATATTTTTAATACGACCCCATAAATCAGAGCGTATTACGGCGAAAATTTAAAATGAACTCTCGAGCGCGAACCGCACGAAAAGGGCGTCAAAAGCACACACGTTCGAGAACTTTCGCAGCGAAAGCTCCCCGGCCGTTTCGGGGACTTTTCTTCGAATTTTCAGCGCGCTTTCAGCGATTTTCAGACAGCCCCTTTGTTCGGCGAGGGGCGCTTTGTTTCGCGTCTGTCCGTCCCGCACAATGCGAGCACAAAACGTCGAAACAAAAAGCTCCGTCTAAAAATAGACGACTGAAATCAGCATTGTACATTCAATGTTCGGCAAATAATAATATCGACGCGGCACAGTTGACAAACTGAAAACAATGAGAGCACGTATCGGGCTGAAAAGTCGACACAGACCCGACGTGGCAAAAATGGACGAAATCATGCGGGACCAACGGGATGTATCTGACGGGTGGTTTTAATTAATTTTTGCTTTTGTTCCGTGAAAATAATTATATTTTCAATTCAATGAAATGATCAATATGATTGCTGATCATTTCATTTTCATGATTCAATGATCGTTGTGAAGTTTTGGCTCGATTTGATATATTAATAAACTGATTTGTTTGTTGTATTTTAGCTTAATCCTTGAATTTTATTTTGTAATCTAATTGAAATGAAAATTCTTTAAAATATTTATAATAACGTAAAATTTATTTTAAATATAAAAATATTAATTACTTTACTTTCGTGATACATTCGTTACTATTGAATTGAATTTAATTTTTATACACTTTAAATTTATTCGTGAGATAAAATTAATATATTTGATCCGAATAAAAATTCGAAGTCTTAAAAACAAATTAATATAAATTTTTCTATTAAAACTCATTGAAAAAAAATATAATTAATTATAATATAACTTAACACAATTATGCTGTCAAAAAGGCGTTTGAAATCATTCAAACAGTAGTGAAACAATAATTAGCAACCATTCTAAGAAATCTATAATTTATATTTTATCTATTAAATTAATCTATATTCTAATTAATATGGATTTATTCAAAGTTTTTAAAATTGAATACGTCACTGTATTTTCAGCATTTTCATCGAGTGCATTGTATTTGCGCGCCTTTGTTGCACGCCGTTTTTATCTGAGCTCTTTCAATATAATTAGCAACTGTGTGCTTTCGAATTATATTTCAATATATTCGAAAATAAATAGTGAATATAATTTTTTTTTCAAATGATGGATCACAGTAGTTTACACCGACATGAAGATACAATTAAAAAATTATACCATGTCCATTAAAATAGCGGAACATTCTCATTTAGTAAAATATTCGAGATAAATGAATAAAAGGATAGTGTTCCGTATGAAAAATTGAAAATTTGTGATAATGCTAAATTCTCATATGCTAATAGAGACGGACTTGTGCACATTTACACGCCTCTTAATTATTTTAACATTATGAAAATGTCAGAATTTTTACGCACGTGGACGCTTTCTTTGTAATATTTTTTTTATTATAACAGTATTTATATCTGAGAACATTTCGCATTAATTAATTCGTAATGATTTCCATGTGACGGTAATTAATGCGTTCTGAACCGAAAGATCGTTTTGATTTGTATTAAATCCGATTTCGCTCATGATTTATTACGTTTGTGTATTAATAAGTCGCTCAAAACTATTGAATTAATAACTGGAAAAAATTTGAAGACATAATTGCAAAGTTTTCCCATATGAAAACACATCAGGAAGTCGGATCAGATTTATTACGTGAAACAGTTCTATTGCAATTTATCTATGCTGCAATTCTCAATTGTTTGTGTATTTTTAAAAATGAATCATGTCACGAGTTCGTGCTAATTATATTTTAATTTTTTTGATTCGTTAAGGTCATGAAAATTAATCTTTATTGAAACGAACGATTCGTATGCAAAAGTTATCACGAATGAACAAAATCGTACAAAAAATAATGTTCGATTTCAGTGCAGTCACGCGAATCAATCATGCGAGACCGGCGTTCAATTTACTCTCTGAATTGACAAAAGCGGCTTTTTTACACTTTTTTTTCAATTCAAAATCAAAATCGAAACGAGGCAGCTTCGATTGGAATAAATATCGCCAGAATGCACCGTTGAATGCATCCGAAAACCATACAAAATTTCGAATAATATAGCATTTGTAATTTTACGATGATCTGTCAACCTTTGAATAATACATTGATTTATTTTTTAATATCAAATATATCATTTCGATTTTTATTAAAAAATTATAAAAACCAATACTTATTATATTACTAGTATATAGGCCCGATGTCAATAATATCGGCTGTGAATTACGTAATTATATATAAAAAAAATAAATCTATGCAAACATATTTTATAACCGTTCCGTTGCGAAAAGTCAATGCCCGTTTGTATAAATATAGGGGATAATGTATAGGCCCGATATTAATAGCATCGGCTGTGAATTTATAATCATACTATTACGTAATAAAATAAATATTACAAAGATTATAGCCTTTATAGTAAATAGGCTCGATGTTAATAACATCGGCTGTGGATTTGTTAAGAAACGGAAAACGATAAAATATGAAAACCAGATTGTGTGAACCCGAAATATGTACCCGATTTGAATATTTAATATTTAATTAATAAAATCAAAATAGTTAATTTATTATTTGTTTTTGACGCACAGGCTACCCGATGCCCGTACTCGATTTGAATATATTTAATAAATAAAAGCATTCATTTGTTATTGACACAGCATCTGTCATCGGTGATTATATACATGTATAGGGGATTCAAATACTTTTTCCACTGCGTAATCGACGTATTGCATTAATCAATAGAGACGCTGTACATATAAGCATGATATTATAGACGATATGTGTATACGCATAAAGACCATATACGCATGAAGAATTATATATAGGAGATCGACACGTCTTTTTAAAGTCGCGAGCGTCATCGACACAGATACACAGAAAGACAGACAGACGGACAGACAGACAGACGGACGGACAGATAGACAGACACACAGAAATCCACTATTATATATAGGGAATAGGGAATTTATTCAAAACAAATCCAATCAACTACCACTGAATCTCTCCAAACTTCTCGACGTTCCCGCTCAAAAACCGAACAGAAAACATCCGAAATAAACGCAAACCCCCACTTTTATATTATTCCAACGCCATATACATTAGATATACATATTCCTAGCATTTATGGCCGGTCAGCACGGTGTGAGGGTTGGCGTTCGAAATGGCCGGTGGTTGTGCGGTGTTGTTGTTGCGGTGCACGCAATTACCCGATTAACCATTTATAAACTGCGACCTGTCAGGTTTAAAACACTCCCTCCACCCCTGGCCTCCGACATTTGTTGCCTGTGCCCGACAATAAAAATCCGTGAACGTATATACGTGTTGTTTGTACGGAGGGTGTATGTTTCCCGAGCGAAATTTCACGAAAATCGGACGACGCTACGTTGAGTGGTTTTCGGAATATTAATCGATCGGAAAATGGTCTTTGATGCGAAGCGAAGTTTGAAATTTTTATATGTTATGTTTTTTTTTAGATATGTTGTTTGGGTTTGATTGTTTTCGTGTGCATGCTAATTATTGTATAACATTTGCACACGCTGCGTTGCAATAATAAGACCAAGTCGATAAAAAGCTGTTTTTACGATTTACCATTTTTATTAAATAATTTATTTTATTTATCTTTGCGTTATACTTTTATGACTGTGCGTAAAACCAACCAATTTTCTACATTTATATTCGCTCGTAAAACAGACTATATTGAGTATGAAAATTTGATTTCAGAGCAGAAGATAAGCTTGCTTCGATTTTTCGAACGCGCAATGAAACAAAAAGAATGCAAATGTATTCGCGAAATACAAAAGCAATTCTGTAATCTATTCAATTAAAAAGCGATTGAACTTTTTGTTATAAAACAAGTTGGAAAAAATTAGAAACGTGACCGCGGCGAAAGCTCAATTACTAACATACGTGAGATAAAGCATTTTCACACTAGAAAATTTGAGCCGACGAAAGATTATCAGATCATACACGAAACGGCGTGTTTTTTGCGGTTTTACAACACGGAAAAGTGTGTTAAAAGTTATGTTACGATCATCGTATATTGCATACGCATTTATATAGTGAAAGTGTAGTAATATTGAAAACGCTTAATCATATTTCTTTCTAGGATATTTATACGAGTTATTCTATAATGTAATAATTGTAAGAAATTTTTATATATTTTAGGTTAATTGAAATTATTATTGTAATTCAACATTTATAAAAACCTTTTTCCACATTTTTAATTGATAAAAATTATTATTGTAGCCTGAAGTTTCAACTCGATAACCGTGTGATTCGTTCTCAGATCTGAACTATAAATAAATTTAAAAAATAGTCTTTATCAAATTAAATTTTTATCAGTATTCGATAAATGAGTTACATTGTAAACATTTTTCAAATCGTTATTTTAATTCCAAATTTTTGGACCACTTTGGATCGTTAACTGCATAACTTTCAGGCCTTCCAGATTTATTGTTATAATGAAACTCGGACACTCCCCATCCTCTTACACCATTGACTTTGTAATTTACAAATCTTTCTGCCATTCTAGCCTCCCAATTAAATCCGACAAAGTGATCTGAACGATGATGTACTTCGACCTATAATTCATATTAAAATTCTTGTTTATCTAATAACGTATTGGATGAACATTAAAAATGTTGATTACCTCTACAGTATAAACAACTCCACCGGCTTGAAATCGAAAAGCATAATCGGTTGGAGGATCTCCATTTTCACCATGTTGATACAATTTCATATCGCACCATTCTACAGCATGAAGATCATTCTCACCACTCGGTAAACATACAACTCCAACTTCAAAACTTTAAAATATTTGCAAAATATATATAGAAAAAATTAAAATTCATAATTTATAATTATGTCAGTGAAATTTAAAAAAAAATCAACCTTGAAGCAGTTGATGGTTGACATATGACTCCTACAGCTGCAGACATCCCATTTTCACAAAATATATGATGGAAAGCATATCGATGCATTAGTTCCCAATCTCTTTTATGTCCTAAAATAAAATATAAAAACATAGGCCGTCTACAAAATTCAATAAGATCAATCGAATTTACCAAAACTGTGATCTCTAAATGAATCAAGGGTTGTTTCTATTTTTTCTCCATCTAGAGTTAAGTTTATGTGCATTTTTCCAAACTGCTCATAGTGAGATTGATGAGCACTAAAATTTATATTAATTATGAAATTCTAATAAATAAAATTGTTAAATATTTGTGTCAATTACGATTTCAAATTCTCAAAATATGATCGTGTCCAGTTTTCTCTTGCAATGGAACGTGCAACGGCGGGAATATGTAAATTTGTATCGTAAATGAAATGTTTCCATTTTGCCTTCCAATCTGCTTTAAAATCAACGTCTACAACTTTTGTGTCATCATTTTGATACCTAAAAAGTATCAAAACATTTAAATATAGAAATTTTCTATAATAAGAAAATTACTTATTTAATATTTGTAATATATACCTACCGCATTTTTCCTGTGTAGGAAACTTTCCAATATTTCATTGATTCAACTGGTGAGATTAATAAACCTTCAGCCCCAAACTCATTATGATTTGCTCCAAATAGTAACGTATCAGGTATTTTGGGACTACATAACAATCCTTTACCAGGTATCTGTAATAAAAAAAATATATAATCAAATATTATATATTCCGAACATGAATAACAATTTATTTACTCACTATCAAATAAAACAATCCACATATGATTCCGAATTGTCTTCTTTCAGTACCAGCAATGACATAATATCCTTCATCATTAGCGGCAATAAAGAAAACTGCATTAAAAGCCTAAGATCATTTTTTTATAAATTCTATATATTATAATAATAATATATGTGACTGAAATAGGAAAATTGATACATACTTTGAGATGATCAGAAAGAGGTTGAGCGACGTCTAATTTGATATTTTTTTCTTTTATGAATTGTTCTTTATCTTTTTGAAAAACTAGTTCTAAGTAAGAGTAAATCTGAAAATAGATACGAAAATTAAACTCTGTTATATGATAAACATAATAATATAAGAAAAAAAAAACTTACACGTCTAAAATAAAGTAACAATGAAAATAAAACATATTTAATACAATACCATTTTCCTGGTACGGTATAAACATTTAATATTCTACGAGGAATTGAATCCGTCATTGATATTTTTTCTACAAAAAATAAATAAAAACAATAAACAAAGATTAAAATAAAACAATTTGAATGTTGTATTACCTGTATATTCAAAATACACTAGTGTTTGTTTGGCTAGTTCTCGAGGAATAACTCAATTTGAACACAATTTTTGTTGTCAATCTACTAAAATATTTTTATCTTATCAGAAAAACAAAATCAGTTTAACGATCGCTACGGGAATCTAGTTATCTTCAGGTGTTATTTTCCAAGATAACGCTTAAATACAACTCGTATATAGATTAAAAATAAATCTAGAAAACTAGTATTTTGATTAAAAACTAAATCGATAATAGACATGTATCGAATAAGCAGATTAAACTAATTCACAAATAATTTTTGTTTTCTTTAAACAAAAGACTTGACTATACGATAGTTTACCATCGTCCTTTCAATATAGTGTAAATTTTACTAACACAAATAATCACTAGCGTATCAAATCACTTGAGACACTTGCACTTGCGCTCATTAAAAATCACTATTGTTAATACTTGCGTAATCTTCGTACACGTACACAACAACCCCACATTGACCGTTTGGCTTTAATTACCCCATACATCACATAGCTTGACACAGCTAGTGCCCCTTTACATGAACAGAAGACGTATAGCCGACGGACCCTTAAAAAATACAGGCCCATAAAACGTGACAATTTTCCCTGTGTTTTTTTCTTAGCGTATATCAAAAAGGCTATAATACTCGATCATAGGTGGCCGGTAGTTTTGCGATGTTCACGAAAATAACGCGTATTTATTACAGCGTTATATATCAAACGCTTGAATTCGGCTAATGTAGATCCAGATAAGATTATGGGGAAGTTTATGCACTGGACGAGTTTAAATTGTTCGAAGACTTTCGACGCCGATTTATGTTTGTCATTTTTTCGCTTCTAAGCCGGATTTATGGCCGAATTAAAAATGTAGTAGTCGTTTCGGACGTCTGGCCAATATTTAGGAGACTAGTGCGATTTTTTCGAGTGTTAAAACTAGTTTTTTATTCGGCAAAATTATTTTTAAATTATGGAGAAGGTTCTTAGTTTTATTAAGTGTACTATGCAAATTTTGGACTGATATTTAAATTTTGACCTTTTAAATTTTACTTATCAATGAGATTAATACTGTTAATGTTTAATCGTTTCATGTAAATTGTACGTAATGAACTTTTTTTAAATCAAGGACACATTACATTTATAAATCTAGTAATGCAAAATAAATACTTCATTCATTCAAATTATTGAAATAAAATAATTCTTCAATTCGACTTTTTTTAAAGTTAGAGAACTATCAAAATACAAAAAGCATACTTATTTTGATTACTTTAATAACAAATAAACGTAATACTAGCCTTTGAATAGTATAAAATTACAGTCAAATTGAAAACCATTACGGCGAATAACGAGCGCACATTTCGCTAGACGAATTCGCATTTTACATGAAAATTTTCCAAAAACAAACAGAAATCGCACTATTAACACGACTTTTTCAAACACATACGTGCCCATATCCGTTAACTATTCACATTACGTAAGCGTTCGACAAAATAAAAAAGCGGGGGAAAAGAGGGAAAATTTCCCGAGAGTTTCCGTCAGCATGAGAGAGGGCCGCGCGCGTTAAACGTATCGCTTTACGGTCAATATAAACATAATTTATTTGTTTTATTCGCGAGTGGTCTTTCAGCAGGCTATACCGTAATAACAGTTATTTTCATAAGGGGCTACTATAGGGTTTTCAGGTGTATATGAGGAGAATAGGTCCAAAATCCGCTTCAATCCATAATCAGTTGAATATGATGTATAGAAACATGAAATATTAAAATTTGAATTAAATTATTGTATATAATAGTTTGTAGTAGATGTATATTCTTTTTAATAGAAGAACGTTGTAATTCGTGTATTTTTTTCTCGGAATATGTAATTACCAATCGTTTCGTTTAGAAGTTATTGGATCCGAATTTTAATTGGGTCGGAAGGAAAATCGTAAGTTTTGATTCTGTGACCCTTGAATGTGTGTTCACATTTTGGGAAGTGTTTTAAGGCAGTCCACCTTAGTACGAAAGAGGGCTGTTTGTGGGTGGTCAAACGAGGGGCAATAACCATAACTTTTCGGAACGCAAATCCAAACAGCCCCGGCTGACTCACGCATACGCCCCACTTGCTCTTTGCAAGAATTAAATGTCAAAACGCTGATTTTGACCCCTAGATATAGAAATCGTGGTCGGCGGGATGATATGGAGACAGCCACTGATAATTATGGGCAAAGGTTTGTAGAAGGTGCACATATATTTTCTGACCCGTTTCTAATTATTATCTTTAATGTATTTGGCAAATATACATTGATTTTTCACGGAAAAACGTAAAAAATAATTAGTTTTTAATAAATAAATATTTGACATGGGTCAAAAGTAATGTTAATCGCCCGAAAAAATCGTGGGAAAAAATCTAATTGTATCGACATTGACTAGTTAACCCTTTGGGTGCGTTTGCGTCACACGCGTCCTCGTAATTAAGCCCTTCTCGTCCATAAATCAACTTTTCGAATTCGGTCTTGAAAGGCGCCGGTTAGCGACCGTATTACGCGTATATCTGATTTCGGCGACAATTATAAATTATGTCGTTTCGACGTTGTGAAAAAGAAATAGCGAAATTCCTATTAACACTGTGTGCTAAATAATAGAGAAAAATGCTCGAATGTTCGACGCTAATTGAAATTAATTCGATTGCGAATTTTCTCATGAACGCGATCCGTCATTATTTGCGAGTATTTTTTTTCAAGGAAATGACTGATGGAGAGCTCAAATTAGCTAGTTGACGTGTCATTAATTCTTATTAAAATTACCGAAACAATACTTATATAATTTTTTAGACTCATTATAAAAAAAACATTGCATAATTATCTAATATAACAAACTTCTTATATAATACCGAAATATAAAGCGCAGGCTTACGTATAGCGTGAAAATATGATATTTTTCATACTTTTAATAATATACTCACACATAAAATTCCCCGAAAAAATACATATTATAATATAAGCATATGACGAACTGGGAAAGAGAAAAAAAACGGCGTTCGAGTAAATAATTCACGATTTATGTATATCGCAGTTTCGGCGGATAAGTTTTCTCTCGGTATGGGGGTACCTAAGGGGTCAATTTTATCGCGGGCGAAAATCTGACCCGAAAATTAAATGTTAAACTTCCCGCGATAGTGCGCCTCAACTATAACACAGTATACGGCATATATTATGCTGTGTGCTGTGGCATTAAATACCTTCGCGGCATGCGACCGTTTTATTGAAAAAGAACCAAAAAAATACACTCATCCCTCGGTTTGTGCGACTTTTTTTTCGTGGACGATTTTGCTGCTGAGTTAATAGAAATTCTTAGAAAATAAATTTTTATATTCGATTTTTGTTTAATAAATTCTAAATATTACATTTGTTATGGTTACCTGTTTGACATATATTAGGGAATGAATACTTTTTAAAATATAAAAATTAAGAATTTTCCGAAGAATTCTAAAAAGTCGAATACTGAAATAATTCATTATTAAATCATATCAGATCAAGGGTAAATGAAATGATCAAATTTATTATATAAAGTATATAGGCCCGATTTTAATAACATCAGCTGCGAATTGATAACCATACCATTACGTAATAAAATAAAAATTAAATGTATTTATGCAAAATTATTTTATAACCGTGCTGTTGCGTGATGTAATAAAACAAAAATTGAATATATGCAAACATATTTTATAACTGTGCTCTTGCGAAATGTCTCTAGAATATAAGAGTCGCGAGCGTCATCGACACAGATACACAGACAAACACACAGACAGACGGACACACAGAAATCCGCTATTATATATAGGGGATATTTACTGATAATGTTTATACCTCCGTTATATAGTTGGTGGAAAATATAGCATTGATCGTGATATTTAAAGATTAATTATAAAAAATTTGGTAATCATTTATTGTTCTATCAATTTTATTAATCAAAAATAAAAAAATAGGCATAGAGAATAATCAGAAAAAAGCAAAAGGAATGTATTAGTGAAAATAGTATTAAACATGATAGATATTGCAAGGTGAGCGAAAAGTTTAATAATATGATTATTTGAATAGATTCTTTCGCATAGTTCGACAAAAGAAAACGTAAGAAGACCTAATAAATAATAGAACGAATAATATAAAAATATTAGATAAAAAGAATAGATAAAATCGCTTTATAAGAAACGGTACAGAATAATCCAATAGTAAATAGCATATAGCAAACAAACATGCGAATTCCATTCTATTTCTCTCGAATTTTTTTCATCGCACAAATCCACCGTTGCCTGTACACGTCTGAAAAAATAACTAACCCGAGATTTTGACCCGTTGGCCGTTTATTTATTTTTCGAGCATTAAAATGCGCACACGTCGGGCTCTTACGCGCAATAAACGGTATATACGGTGGCTCGTAAAAAACTGCCCCGTTGTGTTGTGTTGCTACGTTCCTATTGCTATTTTTACGCGCGAATGCGAGACTCTGTTTTCCTTTGGATTTCGTTATAAAATCATATTTTTTTATTGTTCCTCGGGGGGAAAATTCACGAAATTAAAATGTATCGCGCTCTTTGTTTTTCGCTCTAATGCCGTTTTATAATGAGAGCTTTTTTCAATTAATGAATCGTATCAAAAAATATACGATTTTCACTTTGAGTTTTTTACGTATAAATTACGCAGGTACACCAAGCGTTCGCACACAAACATGCGTGGTTTTTTATATATATCATATATATTTTTATGTTATTATTTTTGGCCATAATTCACTCGTCGGCGACTTTATCTCGGCGCACGCCAAATCTTTTCAGTGGAAATTCTTGCGCCCCGAGGCAATAAATCGCCCGGCAAACTGGCGGTAGGAAAAATCGCGAAAAGCGATTTTCCGACGCTTTTCCACCCCCTTGCCCGCGCAACTTGCCCCTCGCTCATGGGAGCTTTTCTGAGAAGAATTTGTCGGTTGTTTTATTTTCATTTCGGTTTGATACTAGTGCGTGGGATAGCATCCGAAATGTTTCAGTGATCTGAGGTTTCATTTTTTTTCATGTTGCGAATGTTCGGTAATAAGAGGCGTCGACTTCGGATCGTTAATTTGATTTATATGTATTAAATTATATTTTATATATGATATTATGACCGTTTATGATGTATGGGCATTATCTAATTACATTGTAGGCTGTAGATAAAAAAATAATACATTTATTTATGTTGAAAACACTTTTTTAATTTGTAGTCGTAAAAATATGATTATGAAACTATATAATTAATGATATTATAATCATCTTCGATCAAATTAAAAGTATTTCAATTTCGAACAGCTCTGAATAATTCGATGACCAAATTTCGAAAATCTCACAACAATTTCAGACTTTAAGTACGACATAATAAATTTCAACAGATACAAATTACCGCAGTCAATTGCATATGTGCGAATATCACTATAGTCGTTATTTTTCAACATTTTTTTTCGCACAAAATATTCAAATTTATTCACGAAGACGTCCGGCGTATAGACGCGTGAGAATGCGTGAGACTTTCATTTAATTAATCACCCTACACAACGATTCGGATTCAAATAAAGAATTAAGGATTCAAAAAAACGAGCGATGTGCCTCGGTGTCGAAAGGGTTTTAACGGAAAGGGGCCCGTGTGCGCCAACGTGTTAATCTGATCGATACTACACGACTTATTGAATGCGTGAACATAAATCAATTTTATACTAACAATAATTCACACCTAAAATTTTCGATAACGATCGTATCAATAAAATACGATCGTTTTTAATATATTGCACGCATTTATTACACACGGTCGGAAAAACAAATGATTTTTCTCATATATGAGAAAACGTTTTCAAAATAATTCATCGGAATCGAATGTGGCTGAAAATTTTGGATTTTTTTGTCGAAGAGATTAAGTTGAAATTTTCTCGATATTGAAATTGAAATATTGCGTAAACATTTGAGTCTTGAGTTGCAGTATTTCGTATAGTTCTAATATAATAAATTGCAAAATAAAGGTTGGAAAGACGACGTTGATGTATCGTTTTCGTATGCAGTTTGCATGTGCATGGACTCTTTTGGCATTTCTGTTGACACCTATGTGCAGCATATTCAGAATTCTTTTACCTAAGGCATTTTTAAAAGTATCCTAAAAAAAACAATGGAAAACTATTTTACAGAACATGAAATATGCTACGTGAGTCGTCCAGAATTTCTTTTACACAAATTCGATACTCAACCCATACTTATTCCTAAATAAATTTGCAAATACTATCTCATAAATTTAAGTTTAATATTTCCATGAAATTTTTGATAACTGTTATAGATTTCAAACGTATTGACTTCAAAGCTTTCAACACGCATTTGCTGCAATTCATTTCACTGTGCTTTTATAGCTTTGAAACGTACATGAAATTAACATTCGAGCTCACATTTAATAAACAAATATACCGTTAACTTACTAAGTTTAAGCATATGAAGAATATAGAATCAAAACTCTCATCTAAGTCTTATATGAATTCACTTTTAAAGTAAAACTTTTTCATCCTAATTAATCACTGTCATATGAAACCTATATAACATTACTGCAATATGAGACATAATGAATCTAGATATTTTTGATTTGACGATAAGAGAGAAAATAACTTTTAATGAATTGAATAATGAAATCATTAGAAATCATACAGGTTAAAAATTAGAGATCAAGCTACTTTTTCATCTAATAATGATAAAAATATTTTTAACTTATATAGAATTTAGTTTTTACCGATGATGCTATAGAATAACTCTAGCGATTGTTTCTTTTGATACTAAAATCCTTATATATATAAAACAGTCGGTCGAAAAGAAACGAAAATCGGAACGAGCATATAAATAAAGTACGGCGAGCGAGGAGTGTGAAATGTCACGAATTGGCCATTTGCATCGCGCTCCGATCGGCCGTTTCGGGGCGAAACACCATGACTTTAATTTATCAGCGATTAAGATTGAAAGCTTTCTCGGACAGGGGTGGCGAAACGTCGGTTTCGACCGTCAGATAAGTGAATTTGTCCGGATCGCCCGGCGGATTTCGATTTTCGCGCGTGAAAGTGATATATGGCGCCAAATCGGATGAATGTATATTTGATTATTTTTTTTTAATATTATAAATCTCGATTTCGTATAATTTTATCATTATTATTAACATGAAAAACTAGAACTAATATGATGATAATAATTTTTCGAATAAATTTTTATATTATATTTACGACCATTTATGATAACTAAAGTCACTACGCAATAAATTAAAAATATTCAGCAATTAATAAAAGGGCTAAAAAATTATTTAAAATACATAAAACAGCAATGAAACCATAATTCAAAATACAAGAATTAATTTAAATTTTTTAAACACACACTCCTAAACAATATTTCAATTTTATTTATATCTTTCGAATGCAAAGTTAACACATTAATGTTCCAAGCATTAAGTAATTTAAAATTACAATCGATACATATTCAAAATTAAATCCAAGGACAGATGTTTTCACAAAACGCAATACGTATTCAAATTTTACTCCATTTAAATATTCTATGAGTCGTTTCATTTAACGGTGGGGCGAAAATAAGAACATACTTATCTACTTACTAGCTTATACCGTCGGCCGTAAATTAGACGCGCGCGCAATTAATATTCAAATTTAATTTGGAAAACGACGGGGCGCAGTCAAAACACAACACACTTTGGAAACGATTCGAAAAACGTAGAGGTGTGGATGCCCTGCTTTCCGTAATTCTAGGACCGACTAATGAATCTCACAAATAGTTCATAGATACGGAAACAAATTGGTGTTCATAATTGTGCGTCAATTTTATCGTAGTCGGCGATAATATAGGTTTTTCGTTTCGTATTATTTTTTGACTATTTTATTGTGTTAGTGTGTTGTTGCACTATAAATTTGGAACGATTCAAAGCGAGATGACATGTGTGAAATTTATTGCATGCGAATATATTTTTCTTGAGGATTTATCGCGAAATTCATACTTTTGTACACTTTCGACGAAAATATTATACTTTTTTTTATACAAAGACATATCAATTTATCAGCATTGTTATTTTTTTATTTAAATTCAAAATTTCAATAGATAAATTGTTGAAAACTTAATTGTTGCTATTGTTGATTGCAAAATTATTGATAATATTTAAATTATCGATCTTTTTTTATGGAAATCGTATGTACGTTTAATACGTTTGTTCCATTTTTTTGTAACGAAAATAAACATTTTCGAAAAGTGACCAGTGCTCCGCAAAAAGCGCGCGTCGGCAATTAAAGCAGGGCTGTCCGTACAAAACGGCGGCCGTAAATAAAAACGAAAAAGCGGAAGCGGCACATAACAATGCGGAAATGAGTCGAGCGCGAAGGGTGGCAACACTGCGCCGGCGAAACGGCGGGAAAAGGACCGACGCCATTGCCATCACACACTGACCAACGCGGCGAAACCCCCATAGAAAGTTTCGTACGTACAAAATCACATTTCGAAACCGTTCTTTTTATTTTGCGAACATCCAGAAGATAATGGTCATTTTAAGGAACAATATAATTATAATGGAATCGACAATAGTTATAAAACACCGGTTTGATTCGACTCACTTTTCCAATAACGTATCGACATTCAATCAAATATATAAACATACTCAACAACAATAACGTTCTAAAAAAACAAAATAATACCAACATAACAAAAAAAAACACACATACACACACAAAGCAGTGGTGGAATCGCGTCCGGTCAGTATAAAGGAGTCAGACGGGCAGTAACGAGCCCGCAAACGTTATCTCACCATCTTTCTGCATGACTAATGCACACCTTGGACACACACACGAACCTTCGCTTCGTATATACACATATATATATTCAAATATATTATAAAAGTTGGTAATAAATGCGAAACGGTCGCGGGGCAGTTTCGTAGGTCCTAATCGGGTCGTGTCACTTTCGAAAACGGTACTGAGAATATGGCTGACGCGCTAATTAGAATTCGTTTTACGGAAGTGTGCGTTTTTTTTTGATTCAAATTAATAGGTTTGTTTTGAGATTTTGGAAAGGATTTTTTTTCTATGAATGCAATTTTATACATTTTATCAAACATATTATTAGCGTTAGTTCAATTAGGTACTATAATGTAATTGCCAAGGTATCAAAAATATTTTTTGGAAATTTTGATTTGTTATGAAAGTTCGAATATGTTTTATTTTTAATTTAAATATTGTTTGAAAATTATTAATTGTGCGAATTTTTTATGAGTAATAATTTGAATATTTAAACAATAAATAGCATGAAATTTTTTCGCAACGCAAACGTGCATTTGCTTTGAAAATCAATTCCGATTTTTTTTGTCTTAGAAAATTTCTAGAAAAAAAACTGATTTTAATAATATTAATTAGTATAATATAAAAGAATAGTATAATTTTGAAATTTACTATGAGCACACACGAATTCAAATGATTTAAAACGATTTTTATAAATTAACATAAATCAATTTTTATTGCTTTTCATAACATACATAATTTCGCAATGTACTCCTCGCACTAACAGAAATAAGTGTTTCTGGTGTAACAATTAATAACGATCAATTTTATATGCAAATCGTTTCCGTCACAATGGCGTTATTATTAAGTAATATATCATACGTTAATAGCTGTGGCAAATTCAGCTAAATTTTTCAGTAATAAATCAGTACGGAAATTGTAAAAAGAAATAAAAATTATAACATATCATGTTTCATGTATAGAACGAACACGACGAAAAAAAAAATAAATTGATTTAAATAATATACGCAATGCATAATAGTGAACGTCCGCTTAATAGCCGGTGTAAAGTTTTAGATATTCCATAAAAATTTTCATAATTAACAATTCGTATCATACGAAATTCGTTAAAAGCGGGAAATAAAACGTCAATCTCGTTTATGCGTAACATGATTCAAAAAAAAAAAAAATTAAGGATTAAAACGAAAATATTACAGTTGACGGGTTTCACCTGCCTTTACGTCGGTTGACCAAATATTAACCGTCCTTAATAAATTTGTCAATAAATATTTTCAATTTCGACCCCAAATCGAAACAAGTTCAAATTTGAACAAAAATATTTTTATGAAAGAAAATGTAACACCTAAAAAAATACTATGCTTTCATTTTATTCACTTCAGTATTTAAGATTAAAAAACATATAAAAAAACAAGGTGCATAGCATAGGAGATAGTAATCTCTATGTAATTTGCATAAACGAAGTAATTTATGCGGTCGTTGTGTGCACCGATTTGCATATGCAATATTGCGACGTTTGTTCGCACATTCGCCGGAATTCGCACGCCCGAAACGAAATTTTGAATTGATTAAATTTTCGCAACCGGATTTCGATTAACAATTGTAACGGAATAATGGTTTTATTAATTTCGAGCGCTATGTTAATTGAATTAAGCTATTAATCATCGACAATGCGCAATGTACGATAAAAATGCATATGTAATCAAACTTACGTGAAAACTTCTTGGGGGGGCCGTTCCGAAATGTCCGTTCGAAATAAATTTTATTATATATTGCAAATTTTTAGTTTTCAAAATGCAATTTAATTTATTCAAAGTATAGATAATAATATGAAATTTTTAATATATTTTATATCGAAATTTAATGTTTATTCATTATCGGTTTTAGTATTTTCCTTTCAAATTTTCATATTTCACATAATATATGCATTTACTAGTTGATATTTTAATTTAAATAAAACATAATTAAATTTCAAATTTTTCAATTTGAAAATTTATTATTTGATTATATAGGGGAGGCTTGTCTAATTTTGTGATACTAAGCGCTTTGTTATTATCATAAATTCTATAGTAAAATTATTAAAACAATGCTCACAATCATCATGCATCAACCTTCTTTTTCATCAAACCATTTTTTAGATGTTGTATAATTCGTCACCAATTTTATGTGATATCTCCTCAAATAATTGAATAAGAGACATCTAATTCCGCAAAAGTTGTTAACTTAATATAAGATGAAATACTGCTCATATTCTTAAGACTATCATACTCATCCATGTCAATATTTTAATTTAAAAAAAAATGCAAAACACCTCATATTATATACACTCCTATTCTATCTAATGACAGTAAAATAAATTATGTAGGCCGAAAACTTTCTTTTGCCCATCTTAATCACGTGTGTAGGTACTCCGTACGGCGAAAAAACAAAAAAATGTTGCAAACATGTTCATAATAGCATCATACGTCAATAAATTTTTTCATCATAAATTTGTGTATATATTGGCAATAAATGTAATATTAGTGAGTACAGTTCTCTAAAATACGTTGGCATTATTTAAAAAAATCAATTTTATTATGACTTTCGCCGAATTAGATGTGTCTTGAAATAAGACAAGTCTCCTCTACTTTACATAACTGGTATTGTAAGTGATTAACATTAATCAATAGAAATTTAAAAAAAACTATTACATTTCTGATATTTTAATATCAAATAAATTATTTTTCAATTTTTTGATCATTATTGTAACAATAATTTTCAATAGTCTTATAAAACAAGTATAATAGTTCATATGTAAATCATTTTTTTCAAATGTTTAATGTTTTATACGTATTACAATCTTATATATAATCACGAATCTACCTTATATTTAAAAAAAAAATCAAATACGTTCAATAAACATTAAAAATGTATCTCAATCAGATAAACAAACAAAATTATCAAAACCGTTCAAAAGAACAAGACATAATTTCCAATCAAGACGAAAACCCCAAACAAACCATCTCAAAATCAACTCTCTGCATACAACCATTCAATATCCAAACCAGCAACCTCCATTCACCAACCCACCACGCTTTTTCGAACCCAAACATATCGACCACCGGCAAAACACACAAACAACAATCCCAACAATCGAAAACGCACACAAATTCCACCAAGCGTGAGAATAGGTCAACGACGAGCCCAGCACACAATCCGCACGTACGTGCGTGTATGGGCTTCGGGACGAGGCATCCGCTTGTAAATAATCAAGCCTTGTAATCACACGATGACATAACAGATAGCCCATTGTGAAAAAGATAGCTCGTCTTTGTTTGAATGGTGCCGTGCGCCGGCCGAAGGTGCTCAAATTGCGGCGGCCGCAAGGACGGGCCTTTCCAATTCCGCGGGCTTCCGATGGGCTGTGGGTTAATTGGTGGTTGTTGTGGATGTCGTGGGTTTTCGGTGGGTGGTTGGGGAGTTTTGGGGTGGGTGTGTTGATGTGGCGGTGGCTTGGTTTGATGGATGAATGTCTTATGGATGTTGTGGGTTTTCGGTGGATGGTTGGGGAGTTTTGGGGTGGGTGTGCTGATGTGGCGGTGGCTTGGTTTGTTGGATGAATGTCTTATGGATGTTATGGGTTTTCGGTGGATGGTTGGGGATTTTGAGGTGGGTGTGCTGATGTGGCGGTGGCTTGGTTCGTTGAACGAATGTTTTATATATGTCATGGGTTTTCGGTGGGTGGTTGGGGAGTTTTGGGGTGGGTGTGCTGATGTGGCGGTGGCTTGGTTTGTTGGACGAATGTCTTATGGATGTCGTGGGTTTTCGGTGTATGGTTGAGGGTTTTTGGGGAGGGTGTGCTGATGTGGCGGTGGTTTGGTTTGTTGAACGAATGTTTTATGTATGTCATGGGTTTTCGGTGGATGGATGGGGATTTTGAGGTGGGTGTGCTGATGTGGCGGTGGCTTGATTCGTTGGACGAATGTCTTATGGATTTTGTGGGTTTTCGGTAGACAGTTGGCAGGTTTTGGGGTGGGTGTGCTAATGTAGCGGTGGCTTGGCTTGTTGGATGAATTCCTTATAGATGTCGTGGATTTTCGGTAGACAGTTGGGGGGTTTTGGGGAGGGTGTGTTGATGTGACGGTGGCTTAGTTCGTTGAATACATGTCTTATGGATGTCGTGGGTTTTCGGTGTATGGTTGAGGGGTTTTGGGGTGGGTGTGCTGATGTGGCGGTGGATGATTGGTTTGTTGGACGAATCTTATGGTTGATTTTGATTTAGTTGTTGATTTTAAATAAGAAAATTTTGAATATAATGTGGAATAGGGATGTCATTGATGTGATCCAAATACTAGTTCGGTAATTTACTGGTAAATTTTCACCGGCAAATAAAAATTTCAGTAAATCTAACATCCGCAGTGGGAAGGTTATTATATTTTGATCAATGATGGAAAATCTAGATATATTTTTTTACTTAGTAAATTATGTTGTTATACCTTTTTAAGAACAGATGTTTTTTAAATCAAATTTTTGAATCGTTCACAAAACTCTGATTTTATAAAATCGTAGTAATAGAAACAGAATAACAGAGAATTGTAGAATATTTTTACATGAAATATATTTTTTTGGATTTTCATTAATCATCAATATTATTTTCTCAATAAAATTAAAGAAATATTTTAATATAATTTCAATACGACCGTGAAATAATAAAACTATGCACAATTTTGAAATTTCATCACCAGATTTATAAACATTCCAATACTTTTTTAACAAAATTCAATCACAAAAATAAACCAAAATAGACCAAATATAAAAACGAATTAATAATATTTCGAAAAAAGTTTACGAACATCGGATTTATACAAGTCTCGAATATTAGACGCGTATAATACGCCACAGCGGGACGCGAACCCGCGAATTGTGCCAGTCATTGTTTTAACCGCCGCACTGACATATCGAAAAATAAAGAATTATATTTATATATTACATTATTATAATCGTAATGAAAAAAACCGAAACGAAAAATACTACGGCCGCCTGACAATGGGGGAACAAGATTCAAAAACTCACTCGGTCATAAGTACTCTTCGGCATCGGCTCTCTGTTGCGCCGCGTTCTAATTAACTCTTGAACAAATTAATAGTTTAATAAATGAGCTCTATCGTGTAACGGAGATACGTCGATCGTGTGCAGTAAAAAAGCGTTTCGTATATTGGATTCGGTTTTTTTATAATTTAATATATTACGATACATTACGGACGGTGAAAAAGTCCAGCGTTCGGATCGGATTGTTCTGTGTTTTAATTGGGCGCATGTTCGTTTAAATTTTTGATCTTCTATACTTTTTTGTAATACAATAGAATAGTGATTTGATTTATATATCCTCGCTATCAATATGAGGTACTTATGTGATGTCTATTTTATTGATATTCATTGGAAGTTGGGACATTTGTATAATGTAATTCTGGATACTAAAAACATTCCTCTCAAGATAATGTATCTGTATATAGACTGCAAACATGGTTTATGGAAATTAATGCATATATAATAATGAAAGTGATAAATTATTCCTCATTTAATTACACACTAATGAATCGCTCTTTACAAATCACGCATTCAATAAATTCATTTACGGCATATTGAATGAGAATATAATTTACCCATTACATATTAAACGTGAGTATTCGATTCTGACAAATTTTATGTTCATACAATACACAATCGAATCCAGAGTCAATAAAATAGCTTCATAATCATCACAACTTCAATAGCACACAGCAGTAGGTGGAGTGCCTCGCAATAACAACAACAACCGTATAGCTTTATAAAGCCTACGGACAGCCTATTACAATAACAGCTGTTTGATTTCGAAACTCAATCATCGAATGCACACACAGTCAATAAAGTCGTCCAAAAGCGAAACGATGCAATGGGACTTAACACGTGACAATTGCGTATTGAATCTGCACGGTGTTAATATGGTAGTTAATGATGTTGCAATACAATGGTCGAATATAAATCAGAGGACATTATATCGATTCCAATGTAAGAAGAGTTTATGTTTTTAATGTATTTATTTATGTCTCTCATATGGAAATTTTATTTTGTAATTATTTAGTTAAATTTTTTTATTGATTTTTAATATTCCTTGTTAGTATAGATCAAGTTGATTTTATGAGACTATTTTAAAAAAAAAATTTAAGTAATAATTTTTTTTAATGAAATAAAATGAAGATTAAAATATAAGCACAAGAAAATATTCAGAAAAACTCGATCCCATATATTATTATAATTTATTGATAAAATGGATATCATCCAGAAAATTCTTCAAGTAACTACAGAAATCTCTACTTAAATATTTAAGAAAATATAAATTAGTATTCAGAGTATCTTCATTCGTATATTACATTATTTTATTTTATTAATGCCAATAAAATATTTTGAAAAGCATTTCAATGTTAATACCGTACAAAAATGAACCGAATAAACCGCTAAACATATTTGTTTTACACCTGGATTTTTTTTTAAATTCGCATCTGTCAAACAATTACAAATACAAAAATATATTTCAAATACCAAATTCAATCCCCAATTTTCAAACATCCTCATCTCGAAACCGAAAACACACAAATTCTCCCATTTCCTACGGTTCCCACCCACCAAACACCCAAAAAACCCCCCCAAAACCCCAACCCAACAACAAACAAACCTCAAAACCACATTTCCAAATCAATCTACTGGCGTTACACGGCCAACTCACCAATTTTCAAACATCCTCATCTCGCAACCGAAAACACTCAAATTCTCCCATTTCCTACGGCTCTCGCCCACCAAACACCCAAAAAACCCCCCCGAAACCCCAACCCAACAACAAACAAACCTCAAAACCGCACTGCCAAATCAATCTACCGGTGTGACACGGCCTTCTTTCGTGGCTCGGAATTGGTGCGTCATCGGAAATCATGCGCTTGATAAACGAGCTGCGGATGACTGTGCACACCTCGGCTCCTCGAGCCCGGTCTTTACCGGCATGCCGCGGTCGTCATGCTGCCAAGCATGCTCCCACGGGGGATGGACGAGTGCTAAAAAATAAAATAGAGTGGTGAAAAAAGAAGACGACGATGAAGATGACGATCGCCAGGTGCTTCCAGGGCGAGAGCGGTCGTGATCGACGGGAGCTTCGGGCCCGTATCGGATTTGTGTCGTTTCGAAATTCGGATTGGTGCTTTGGGTTTGGGCGGGTGGTTTGTGTTGGGTGTCGTTGTGGGTGTGTGTGTTTGGTTTTTTCGTAAATTGGTTGGGTGTCGGGTGAAAATGGTGTGAAAGTTGTGTTTGGGGCGCGGACGCGTTGTATTATGGATCGTGGGATTTGAGTGATTGTAGATGGTATTAGATTAATTTTTTTCAATATTAAACGATGTGCAATACTTGAAAATTGTCTTTCGAAAGAATTGTTTAAGTCTTTTAAATTTTAACCTTTATTTTGCTTATAAAAATTATTTAAAAAAATTAATACATGTGCTTTTGAGAATCTTCAGATCCAACAATAAACATTACAGTGTATTGTTTCGAAGATGACCGCCTTAACAGTGGCTAGTCTCGTTACCGAAGTTTCATTTCTTAGAATTCTTTATCATATCATATTCGATGATGTACACAATTTTTTCATAACATTCGACATTTCAAAGTTTCTCAATTTTTTCCGAACGATACAAATCGTACCCATCAATAAATCATATCATTTTAAATCGAACAGATTTTTTTGATTTATTTATTGAGATGGAAACTTTGAGAAGCTCCGTTCGACAGCATTGTTAGTAGACTCAACGATTTAACCGTCCATTAGCCTTTGATTGTGAACATCTATAGGGGGTCTGATCTAATTACAGTGCCGTCTCGATATATGCATGGATAAGAATCATGTCATATCAATAATGATGCAAATTTTATACAATACGCGAATAATTATTATTTCATATTAAAGAATCGAAAACTATTGTTAAGGAACATCTTTTTTGGAATTTTAGATAATGAAACGTGGCGATTACAAATCGTTGCGATATAAAAATTATGGAACGATGCAATCGTGATGCATTAATAATGCGTTTTTTCCGTAAGCCTTTTTTAACACTATTTTTATTTTATTATAACAAATAGAGGCGCACAAGTCGCGATGTATCTGGTCACGGAAACGGAATGAATTACGAACATGGCGGCGCGTATCTCGTGCGGCCATCTTGTATTTTTGCGCCATAATTCATCTCGAAGCGAAGAGCCGACGTCTAAACACACTTTCACACCGATTGCAAATCTAATTTATATTACAAAAAAAAAATGCTATATAAGTTTGACGTGAATAATAGACCATGGCCTCCCAAAATGGACACCGAAAACTCGAAGGATGTTCCTCGTAGTAAGGCTATGATTTAATGAGTATTTTTTTTTCTAGTCGGTTCCTCAAATATTAATTTTATTCTTATATGTAAATACTATTTTTGATACATGAGAATTTCCCAAAAAAATTTTCATATTTTCAGCATAAAAGTCTTTAAAGTTAATTATTTTTTGGTAAATTTTTTTTTCGAAAGAAACAAATTAAAAAAAAAATGTTTTGAAATCTTTGGTTTCGTCGATGCACGTCGGACTAAACACTTTATAAAGGGTCAATACATAATAAATCGATGTGAAAAAACTGAACACAATCTGTTGATCGCCTTGCGATACATCGTCCGTCGGCGGTCGATCATGGACTTTCAGGCCAACCCGTCGGAAAATCGATGATCGTTTTTATTCGAGAGCTTCAATAAATCGGGTCAGTGAATTCGCGACCGGCTCGTTATAATAATATTATATTATATATTAAAAGAGAGGCGGAGACTTGATCGGGACCAAACAAACGTATAGTATATACAGGAGAGTTCGGAGGTCAACCTCGTTTTCGGTGTGTGTGAGAACACTATAATTAACCACAATTCATCTTCTTAATGTAAGGTCGGATATGAAAAATTCAATATTTTGCAAGTTATTGTATTAATACGTTCACAGTGAAAATATTCAAATTGATCCGAAAGTAAAGAAAGAAAGTTTCATTCGAAGATGTTTTCCTTATTGTTAACAATATTTCTTTTATATTGTACAAGAATCACATGAATTTTCAAACATTTTCTTAGTATGAATCATAGATAATTTCCACCAAAAATATAAAATTTCAATCACAACTCAACCAAACCGCAATCAATCATCGGAAATGAACTCCGATCTAAGCGCACGATCGAACTTTTCATCGTCGTACAACTCGCGCGCCCCCGGGGACTCCGCCCCGGAGACTCCGAGGTGTGAAAGAGGAGCCCCTCCCCCGCTTAATTCCCACCCTTCGCCCCGCAGTGCCTCTCGTCTCAGGCGTAAAAGCCTTCTCGAGCGAGGAGGAGTGCACTCGCACGCCGGCCATATTTCAGCGTAGGTAACGAGCTCGTGGCACCTCGCGGCCAATCGACCACACCTCCGATGGATGAATTTTAACCCTTTTGTGGATTGGTTTTGTCTGTTGCGTTTGCCACTTAGGAAAATTATTTGAATGCGAGACTTTGTGGAAATTTGTTGTTTGCCGATGCTCTGACTTGATATTGACATACGTTTGATTTTAGAATTATTTGGAAATTTTAAATGAAAACATATATTGTCTTAATATGTTGCGGTTATATGGGTCATCATTAATTGCTTATTTATATGATCTTCGATCTTTATTCAATGTAAATATTATGAACATCAAATTTGTCTTATATTATCCCCTATCTCCTATATATAATAGCGGATTTCTGTCTGTCTGTCTGTCTGTCTGTCACGATGACGCTCGCGATTTTTTTTTTCCTTTTTTCAAATGAACGACACGAACTGCGACTTTTAAATGATGATAATGATGATGATGATGATGATGATGATGATGATGATGATGATGATGATGATGATGATGATGATGATGGTGATGATG
>JAOXNN020000066.1:26433-56559 GCA_028571205.2 Hydropsyche betteni | reverse complement strand
CACAATTACGACATATAGGCAAAGCCAGAGGCAGTAGGTAATAAGCATCATATTATAGACGTTAACTGTATACGCATTAAGACTATATTCGCGAAAAAGCGTCATCGAACAGACGGACACACACAGAAATCCGCAAATATATATAGGGGATTATGCTATCGATTGTCTAGCTGGTTATCGACAAAGTCTTGTGTTACGTGGTTAGTAAAAGGATGGGCCTGTGCTACTATAGATAGTTCGAATTTAATTTCAATTTTTGATTCCTTTATTAGAAATTGAAATATTTTTATCTCTATGAGGAAAAATTCTCGAATTTTTTATGATACTGAAAAGGCCTATAATTTTTGGTGTATAGGATGTATTTGATGATAATGTAGTATTATGGTAATTTTAGCCGAGGCTAGTTAAAATACCTTATTAAATTAAATTAAATGCGATAAAACATTGTTAATATTATACAAGTACATAAATTCGTATGTATTTTTAACAAAGGTGCACCCATATGAAATATCTAAAATTTCATTTTAATTGCGATGCTTTGAAATAATTTCCAAAAAATATTTTTCATAGTCGAATTATTATTTTTTTAATTGCACAAGTCTGTCGTGTCAACGCTCACATATTAAATATGACTCATTTAAATTAATAATTATGGAAATATTTCAAGCACTTGCTTTAAAGCACCTTGTGCTTGATACTTTTTTTTTATTTATTTTAATTAATATAAAAAAACAAGATATTTCATGCATATTCTATAATTAATATGCAGCAATTTCGCACATAAATAATGGTGATAATAAATAAACGCGCTAAACAGGGGAAACTCGAATATTTTTGCAATGCCACGAATTATTTATTGTAATGAATTACATATGATATTTTTTCATGTTTAATTAAAGCGGTTAATGAGTACTTTTTGCGTATTCGGTAATAAAACTATGCAATTAAAAGATTTCCCGCATTAAATAGTGCATTGAATCAAAAATGTATTTTTGCAATGTTGAAATATTATAATATACCTACTATATGCAACCTATACAAATTCTTTCACACAGAAATCAGAAATTTGTTTTTTTTTATTTATGCAATAGAATAATTTTCTTTTTAAATATTTTTTTTATCTAATGATCTATATATCACCTATTCATCTAATGAATGTCCGACTTATCGCTTAACCGATGCATGAGACAAGACAAGACATTTTACATCAGTTTGTATTCAGGATAATAATAATAATAATAATAATTAACTTAACAAGTTATGATTTTTTCCGTGTAAGGAATTCTACAGGTGAGTCAGCTGATTATTCTTTCACCTGCCGATACAATACACCTGTGCGCCGCAAATTATGTGTGTGCTTTTGCACAATTGATTGATTGTTGTGTTTTATTATAAAACGCTCGAAGGTTTTTGATAATGTAATGTTTATTTTATCATCTTTGAGTATTTCGATCGACAATTGTCGCTTGTCACGCGACTACTATCAAAGAAATAGGAATCGAATTAAAGTTCGCGCTCTCTGCGTCAAATCGAGATTCCGAAATGTGTATTTCAGATTGTGGAAATTATATTTCTAAAATAAGTCCCATTTAAAACCGTAGCGTGTCAACACGCACATTTTTTTTAATATATGTATTTTAAATTTGATTTTCAATCGTTCAAAATCAACTACGAGGTGTGAGATTTTGTTATTTTTTCATATGTAATAAGGAACAATTTTTTCGATTCGAATCGTAATTAAAATCATTCTAAATGTCATCGCAAACATTAAAACACAATAATATGAGAAAACGTGTATGGATCGATACGGTTTTTTAACATTTCCATTCCATAAATCACGCACTTACCACTATCGGCCGTCAAAATCTAATGACTTTTTCGGCGTGGATTGAGTAATTTCCTACTTCTGAAGTAAAAAAAAATCATTAATACACGAACTCATATACATATACACAGCGAAAAAAATATATATTTAATTTCTGTAATCCACAACACGTTGTGATTGATAAGCCCTTATCGGCACTCGTTATATCTACCGGTAAATTGACTTAATTTTTAACCGCCAAAATAACGAAATTACTCTTTATACATACTGTTATATTGATATTAAATAACGTATTTATTATACGTGATCAGTATCGCCTCCGGTTAGAGTTAACCCGTTACGGTATGACGGATTCGAAAATAACCGAAAAAACGAAACCGAGCGATTTGCATCTGTCAAAGTTAATTATGTAATTACGGATTTTTTCGTGCCGCCAACTTTTAAGGTTGTATCTTAATTATATATCGGAATTGGCCGCGATTATTTTTTTCATATATACGTACACGTCGCGTTGCTTTGTGACTAATTCTATTGATATTGTCCCTTTTTAGATTTGACCAATCGAGTGAGTATATCCTTGGAATGATGACCAGGATTTAGTTAGGGATCTAGAGGATTTCACGTAATACTTCGGTAAGGTTTATTCTTTCAGACCCGTAATGCACTTTTGATCGGATAAACGAATTCTCTGAACATCAATTAACCGTATGTGATTCCAAAAACATGCAGCAACGAGAGCGTATAATCCGATCAAAAATTCAAATAGAATCCGCCTAAAAATTGTACGTAAAACAAACACTGATTTGGACGCGTTCATCACGAATCATTTAATTGCTAACGAAACAATAGTTAAATACAATTCGACTGTGATAAACGCGTATAAATAATAAACAATCTAAGATAGCCGATCTGAAAAAAAGTGTAACGAGTCTGGAATTTATTCCGATGCCTAATTACACCCACGAATTCGGGCAATTTGGAATAATTTTTAGAAACGAAAATAAATTAAGTAATTAATGAGCCCATGCGACGGAACAAAACGTACAATAATATTATGGCTCGCATTGTGCCCGTGTTCTTTAATTTCATATTTTGTATGCGATGTGATGATCTAGTTCGTAACGTCGATAAGAATTTATCAAATTACACGTTGTCTTGACAGATCGCGTCAACGACCGCGAATGTCTTGTTAATATGTCAGGGGTTGTAAAATTACTGAAAAATATTAAATTATTTAAAAGTGTAGTCAATGACTTAGCATCATCAAATACATCAAAGTTAAACGACATATTTTGCTGCAAATAGATGAATGTTGATTTGAGATCATTTACTCGTAGATGATTCAATTGTAAAACCTAAACTGCTACTATTTACTATTCTACTGTTTACTACTTTTTTACTTTCTTGAACTATCAAGAATTAAACCTTTTTTTTTTGTTTGAGTTATGAATATGAAAATTGAGTTTAAATTTTATTTTAAATTATTTTTAAATATGAAATTATAGTTTTTTATTTGTGAAAAAGGTTAATCACTTCTTTTATTTGTATCTAACCGATTTTCAAGTGTAATTACAACACGAATAGATTGTAACTGTTATAATAGGAAACTCGCAATTTATCCCCAGTTTTTAGTTATAATATTTAATTGCGCATGTTAGCTTTTATGATTTAATAATTTTAAAAATTATATAAGAAACCGTTATAATTATCATATAAAGTAACGGCAAAATGATTCGATTAAATATATTTTTCAATGATAAAACATGAAAAAGCATCGACAATGACTCGTACAAGAATGATTCAGTGATGGGTGTCAAAGAGGATGTCGAGGGTGGACAATATATACGAAACGATAAAAGAAAAACGACTTTTTTCCTCGAATGAGGGTATAAAAGTGACCGGCGGCCGATTTAGCAGTACACTTGTTTTATCACATATTGGAGATTTAGGGGTCGGTTGCACCCCATACTCAAGACAAACACATTGTTTTCGCCACTTGATCTAGCAGAATCAAAGGCAACTCGTGATTGATGATTTATAAAAAAAAATGGAGTTTGGTTCTTAAAAATATTTAAATAATTCATTTTTTCGACTCTATATATCAAATTAATTAAAAATATTGTAGTTACATTTTTTTAAATATTATTTGCATGTAGAATTAATTCGGCGTGCATATGCAAATAGGACGTTTATGTTGAGTATAAAACAAAATTAAGAATGTATCTAAAACAATATTACTATTTTATATCATGTTTATGGTTTTGATAATGTCTAATGTGAAATGTTTGGAAAAATAAAAACGGTAGTAGTATAATAATTAGGCAGACGCCCATAGAAAAAAATAATGTACGACGTCGTTAATACAATAAGTTGTAGGATAGCAACGGCTTAAATTTCATTTTTATGTACAACAATAAATTTAAAAAACCTCCACAGAAAATACCGAATCATTAACTTTTGCAATACACCTCGTTATAAAACTGACTGATGGCACAAGATATCCATTTTTTTCATACCGAATCAAAAATTTTGATTCGAATCCAAAAACTCGAGACCGTCTCGAACTCAACACATTCCGACAAAACGAAATTTCGGACAATAAGAAAAATTGGCAAAACAGCCACTGCACACAAAACAGAAAGACGGGGCTGCAAGTTTGGCATTAGCGTCTCCTCGGTCCGGCTTCAGCATCCGTCTTCCTTTTCTTATCTGAAACAGTTATTTATCTATTCCTGTACAGGGTACCTCCGTATATACGACCACCCACTCACCCACCCACCCGTTGTTTCGGCCCAAAATAAATATATTGGGGACGGATCTGCTTTATCCGCATCCACCTAGTACCACCTTCCCCTAAGAGTAATGTGTAAGGTGAGTGTGTTCTCGATTTATAATATGTGCTGAGTGGAAAATGTGTGTTATTTGATTTGTAATATCTGATAGTACATTCAAAGAATATATTGAATCAAAATTAGTTTACAGTTATTTTTATCAGTTTAATAACTATATAATTGTACACAGGGCTTTTTTTGCCCTGTGACGCGGCGGAACGGCGTTTCGGCACCTTTTTTTTCGAAATTTTAATAAGTTTTTGCAAAATTATATTTTCTTCTTATTTGAAAATTTTTGATTTTTTTCTTGGAAGCCATTGACTGTTAATCCCTTATGAATATAGGAGTATCATAGGACTCATAAAATATTATAATTAAATTAAAAGGCTTGAAAAAAGTACATTCCGGCACCTTTTTTTTAAAAAAAAAGCACTGATTGTACTACTTAAAGATATTTTCAACATAACTATTGAACAATTAATCAATTGGTATCAAAAAATTATTTATTCTACAATCTATACATCATCAAAGTTGACCTGTTTGTTACCCACTGAAGAATAAGGTTTCTTCGAAATCGGGAAAATCGGAAAAAAATAAGGAAAAGCTGAAACAACCGTAAAACCGAAAATGCTTTCCCAAAAACTAACAATTTTTTTATCAAAAAAACCGTACCGTACAAAAACCGAATTTTCCTAAAAAACAACAACAATGTTAAAATATTTAAAACACACAAAAAAGTACTTTACAATAAATATTGAAAATTTACCGAACTGTTTTAAATCATTTACCAATAATATCATCTAACCCCATCCCACTCCAAAGGAGAAAACTCTAATACCATCGATACGCATATCTATACGTTTGACTTTGTAACAATTAACATAACCTTAAAAAGGGTCATTCGAAAAATCTTCACTCCCTTTTCAAATGAAAATCACTCTAAATAAACAAAAAATGTAAATCCTATCACCACGCAACAAGAATACCACTTGAATCGGTGTTCCAGGGTACTAACCGTGTATACCATCTCACCTACAAAATCCATGGGCGGCTCGTGCAACCCTCTACTTACATGTGTCATTGATTCCGAATCGAATCCCGGACTTTGATATCGCGCCTTTATCGCCAAGGCTCACCTTTGGGCTAAGGCCGCAATATGCTCCGTTATGGCCGAGATTTAACACTTCGATGACTCTCGATGCACAAAGCGGTTTAAAAGTTCAATTTGTTGCCGCGTTAGATTTTATTTTGTTTTTTGTGTCGTTTAACGTGTGATTGATTGATTGAGTGATTTTGATGCGGTAGAAATACTGTTAATGTTGGATTACTGTTGTTCAATTTGCACATATTGAATCTTAATTAAAACTAGACGTTCTTCGTATACATATTTCAAGCGGTAACTACGACGCTAAACGATTTTTACTTAATTAAAATAACAATTATAAAATAGCCATCAAAAAAGTAATTAAAGTACAATTTTTATAGCGCATATTCATTTAGTATGGGAAATATAATATATTGTGCTAGTATTCTGCGCAACAATACGCTAGGAAAAAAGAATAATTACTTTGTTATAAATAAATACGATTGTAATAAATTAACAAAAGGTGTTTGTGCGTCAAAAAAGGCAATTACTTAACGAGTTTCATTTTGCCACCCGTTGATACGTTTGTGAAACATTTTGGACTACGAATGTCGTGTTGATTATGATTATGTTGTTGCATTTCGAAATGTCCATTTCGCAATGGACACGCACTTCTCGATTTCGTCACGGTTATCATTGTGAAATTGTTTAATTTTTACATGTGATGATAATCGCGTGAAATGGATCTAATTGGAATCATGATGTGTCCGATGTTGGGAAATTCGCAAAATGTTACAAGTGTAAAATGTGATTTTTGTAATTTGTCTATTTATTTGTGAATTTTTTGAGAGCCGTTGAAAATATAAAACATACGGAATTTATTTTTAGTAAAATAGCAATATGTTTTGTGAAAAGTTTTTGAAATTGAGTACTGATGCGTAAAACAATTTCATTCGCTACAATGATATCGTAAAATGTATCAAATTGACTTTAATTCATACAAGACGAGCACTCAACGTGAAAGCTTCGTGTTTTTGTGTTTTATGTTCTATGCGAAAATTTCTCTTAAAAAAATAATTGAAACAATATCGTACTGTTTTATTAAGACATTTTCGCACACACGCTAAAACAAATATCAGTGAATTACGATTCAATTATTCGTTCAAGTACATGGATATTATTTTCGTATTTAATAATTTACATGTTAGATATTCCAAAATTGTTTGAAATAGATATTGAAAAAGAAATGGATCAATGAATAATTTAAATAAACAATAGAAAACATTATTTCTTTAGTTCGAAACAATGGATGACCCATTTATTATTCATTAATACAATGCATTAATAAAAAACCAGTGCATGTTGGACACGTGTAATTAAATATTTTTTACTACTTTACTGAGCTTAATTTTCAATACATTTACGCATTGTCTAATATAAAAGAAACGAGATTATCTTTACTATTTATTTCTATATTATATTAAACTAGTATATAGGCCCGATGTTTATGATATCGACTGTGGTTTTGTTAAGAAACGGAAAATGAAAAAATGTGAAAACCCGATTGTGTGAACTCGAAATGTGTACCCGATTTGAATATTTAATTAATAAAACCAGTTCAATTGTTATTGACACAATTACGACATATGATCATCATCATAGTCATCATCATCATCATAAAAAAAGAAAGAAAAAAAAAGTCGCGAGCGTCATCGAACAGACAGACGGACAGACGGATGGACACACACACAGAAATCCGCTATTATATATAAGGGATCATCAAAATTATCATTATCATCATCATCATCATCATAAAATTTAAAAAAAATTCGCTAGCGTCATCGAACAGACAAACAGACGGACAGACGGACGGACACATACACACAGAAATCCGCTATTATATATAGAGGATATTTTCGAAGTAATAATTAATTAAAAATAGAATATTTTGTTAAATATTTTTCGATCAATGATACGCGATTTTGTTCCAACTACTGATCAAACCACATGTCTCTTAACTTCAATAAAAAATTCTATGAATTATTTATAGAATTTAGATATATTAAATAATATTAAATATTCAAATCATAAAATTAACGTCAATCACTCAGTAGAATTTAATAATCTTGCGGAAAATAAATTAAAAGAAAATCATCAAAAATACGATTAAAATTATCAAAAAACCATCAAATTCAATTTCAAAAATTTTCATTGACATTCGTCAAACATCGGAAAAAAACCTAGACATAAAAAAATTTTCCATCGAACAAAATCCCACAACTTTCCAGCCGAGCAACGCATACACACACCCTCAAAATATTTCGATTCGTTATTGTTGTAATTTTTATGGGGCCTCGTTTTTTGGGGGCACCGGTCGGCCGGGTGGGTGGGGCGAGGGGCCCCCGGGGGGCGAGGCGCCTCCGCCCCCTCGTGCCGCGGCAAGTGTCGTGATATACGACCGATGATAATAACCTCCCCCATACACAGCCGCACAATGTTATACGTAGCGCGTTTAATATAAAATATCGCGTACACGTTTATATTCACGATATATATAATGTAAAACGCGACGGTGTTTCTTGGTGAGTAAAAAAGACGCGCGAGATGTGATGTGTGCGCGTGATGTGTTGACGCATTGGTGTTCAACCTTTTTGTCGTTTTGTGTTTAGGATGTATGATTTTTGGCATTGGATGGTTTGGTTGTATCGTGGAAATGAATAATCGATCAGTTAAGTATTGAAGTTTCATCGGATGATATGAAAATAGTGGATCATTCATAAGTTCAAATATTGCATCTTTCAATTTAGCTTAAACCACGGTGATCAATATTATTTGACAAAATTAAGTCATTGAAAACTCTGTATAAATTTTTGAAAAATTTCATATGATCTTAATTGATTTTATTTGTAGAATTATTTTAATTGTATTATCTATAATGGATTGACTAATCGATTGTTCAAAATTATAATTTTAAAATTGACGTCAAAACTTTCGTAATGAAAATAACCGAATAGAATTTTCGCGAATTTAATATGAAATTCGTGTTCATAGATGTCACTCAAATCTCAAAGAGTAAAAAAAAAATAAATCCGTTCAATTGATAGAAGAGTTTATAATTAATTTGAATTGGTTTGAAAAAAATTGAATGAATTAGTTTTTTATCTTAATTTTAGCCATTCAAATTGTAATGAATTTGAAAATTCCAAAAAAAATTTTCAGTACTTTATTTTATATTAAATTTTATTTCATAGAATTAGTCATATATATAATAATAGTACTGAACCGCATTTATATTAAAAACCGATTAAATTTATAACTCTATTTCCACGAATCGTATATAATATTCAACTTATTTATTGAAATAAATTGTTGTTATACCTACCAAATAATACGTTTTACAATGTACAAAATATTCCGTTATCGACCGACAATTTTTTACACGCGTTAAATAAAAAAAGGAATGAATTTATCATGTTCTCGCACCGCCCCTGCGCCTCGCTTAGTCCGGCAGCGAACACGAATTTCGATTAATTTATTCCACAAATAATCGAAATGCAACAAAACGATAATTCACAAATAAAATTACAATGCCTCTCAGCAATTCGCACCCGCATTCTTCTTTGATTCGGCATCGTACCCGTCAAATACACCTTGTTCCAAAAGCAAATTTCACACGTCCAAAATGCAATATTTATAAACATTAAACAAAGCCTATTTAAATCACTTTCAGATATATATTTTTTAATAAATAAATAAAAAGCGATATTCATATCCTCTCTTTTTCTATGAATACGATAATTTTTGCAATTAAAAAAGAACTTTGATTTAAATAAATTTACAATTACTCATTTTACAGATTCTATTTAACATGCGAAACAATGACAATGCAATCTCCATATACGCATAAGTATCATCGGAATCAATTTTATAGTAACGATCTCGATCGAAAATATTTTCTAAATACCATGTGAGACATCAATAAAGGTGCAGCCTAAAATGAATAAAAAAGAAAATAAAAGACACGTATAGAAACACCTCGTGTCAATGCAAGCAATAAACAATCGGCTACGTTATCATTTTCAAACACCGACTACACCAATTTGAATAATTCAAACACGAGAAAGACCCCGGGTCAGTACGACGTGTAGGTACCATAATTTTTGATACATCACACCGTGGCCAAATGAACCCTTGAGCGAAATTCCTCCTTTATTATTATATACCGGGTGTTGTTCTGTTGTTTTGTCGTGCGCGTACACCTTATTTATTTATTTGTTCTCATATTATTATTGTGCTCTTATAAATATTTATAACAATGTAGAGATTGTGTTACGTTAGCGTGAATAGTCGAAAATTTATATTATATATAATATCGATTTTTAAAATAAATTTTTCATACATTATATAATTTAGTGTTTAATGAATCAATTTTTATATTATCATTTTTTTAAATTGATTTTTGATTTGTAAATATTCAGAACATTCACAATAACATATGCTTGTACGTTTTATCCTTATTTTTTCATCCGAGGGGGTGTGTTTGGGGATTGTGAGATTTATAACGCCGCAGTCAGCGCGGAGAGAAGCACTTTTGTGTGACTGCTGCTGCTCTTTTGTGTGTCCTCGTTTTTATTTCGTAATTTATTATTTTATTATATATTGTGGGACGTTCTTTTCGGACTTTGGCCGAAGGCAGTACAACGGTCCAGCTTTACCACACCGGTGATCCTTCCGCCAAAGGATTCCGACGTGTAATTACGTACTTTGCTCACTGTCAATTGATGAATGTGCTCTGGTTCAATAATAGATACTTTAAGTTTCGTATAGGATCGGTTTTCGATTTGGGAAAACCAAAATTTCGGTTGTTGGTACGTAGTTTTTTGACGGAACCGTCGCGCACCGATGGTTGAGTTAACTGTGGTTTAATCGCTTTCTGGAGGATCTGGACTAACAATAAGGGTGAATCTATCATTGTCCTCTCCCCATATATATTTATAGGAAAAAATATAGGGTAGTCAGTTGGTTGTTGTCGGCTTAAGCTAACCTTATCATTCGCATGAGCAATTTTTCAATTTAACCAATAATCTCTTCTTTTATTTGACTGCCATGAACACTGAGCGATATATAACCGAATTTTATGTCATCCGAATTAAATGTAATCGTTTTCAATTTGACTGAAAATTTTCAACAGTGGTTGAATAAATAGAAGTCTCTTTGTAATTATGTGATAATATTGTTGAATTTTAGTTGTGGTTTTAAGCTCATAAAGCTCTACGTGTTTATTAGATTTAATTAATAATTTCAATTTTTATGAATATCTGAGTATCTTATATGTGTATGATAAATAATTTTGTGCTTTTATAAAAACATGTTTTAGATATATGTGCGGCTCTTCAACTTCAACTACAAATACCTACGAATTATTCCGTTTGAGTTCATTCCAGACGAAAGTTAACCAATACGGTTATTCACTAAACCAAAAAGTATCTTTGTTGAATATCTAAGTTTTTTTTCTATTCGATACTCCGAATCCAAAACATACTCTTTGTGTTTTGGCATTTCAAAGAACCATTTGAAATACGTATTGATTTTCGCAATTTCCTTTTATCGACCAAGCACTCATCGATATTCGATTCGCGCGGTATTATGTTGCGAAAATTTATTTTATTCGAAATACAATACGATACTTTTCGCGAAGATGCTTTCCAAATCGTAATTCAAACGTTCCAATTCACATATGAAACATCTGTTGCGTGTATATGGTGTTTTGGGTAAGTGTTTTATTTTTCGGAATAAAGACAAAGTCGAGTGTTCATATCATGTTTTTATTATCATTATTTGTATGCACTGTTGTTGGTATTTTCATTTCGCATAGTTTATGTATATATTCGTCCTTTATAATCGTTTATAATAATATATAATATAATACAGGATTTTTTGCTGTTTGCGATTCCACAATACAATACAATAACTAACATGAAATCAATACACTAGATTATTTATTTATAACTTTTTCATTTATTTATAAATTATAGCTACAATCACACGATGGGCAAATCTTAAACCTATGGTAATTCAACGGGCACAATTTCTGAATATCTTATATATACAGGCAGTTTAGAAAGTGTGTGCACTATATAACAACATAGAACATAAAAAAGCTAAAAAAAATGAAAAAATGGAGAAAAAACTACGTACTGAATGTGTCAGAAAATAATTTTATTCTATGAATTGTGCCCTTTGAATTTCTCACATGAAAATTTCGATATAATAGTCTTTTTATTTATAATACTCCTTCTGTCGTCGATTCCTGATTTTTTTTATACACAAAACTGTCCAATTTAATACATATATATATTAAACAAAATGTGCCGATATTATTTATATAATATGTACGGTGATTAGATATAAACCAATCCACATGTGATGAAAAAATGTGAAGTCAATACTAATTTATTTATGTGCAATAATTTAATACTGCCATTGATGTTAATAATTAAAAATATATATATAAAAATATCACAAAAGTTGTGTGTTTGAGTTGAATTTTGCGCGTTTTCGAATTAGGAATACTCAGAACCAATATCCTTTTTGCTTTTTAACAATTCATTCAATCAATCGAGATGAAAATAAATAGTGTTTTGAATGACCCTGTCGCGACAGGTCCTCGTTAAAAATATCTCTTCAATATTTCTTATCGAGGAACCGGTTAAATTATAAACGAAAAATAAAAGAGTCTTATATCAAATAATACTGGAGATATTATTTCAACTGCGAATCTTCAACAGCTAAAATTTTATTTGGATTAAGATATGAAAAAAAATGAAAATTAATGGAAAATTACAATACGAAATTGTAAAAAAATGCGAATTTAATTTGGTATTTAAAGTAAAATCTCATGGATTTTTTTTAGTTATAAACACCCTGTATTCGATTTGAGTAACAGAGTGGTTGCAAACTTACACATATATTAGATAAATAAAATCCCATTGCACTTGTTCAAATAGTTCAGTCGCAACTTTCAAAAGTCGCGACACTTTTTTTTACATTATTATAATATTTTCATGAAACCTCTTACTTTCTATTGGATTCCTAGCTTAAAATATACATATTTATGCACATATACATAATATATGTGCAAAAATATGAAAAAAAAATCGAAAAATAATTAGAAGAATTAATATTAACAAAAAACAATTTCACGTCGGTGCGTAGAAAACCGTGATACAATGTCAAATATACATATGTATAAAATACAAACGGATTTATTTACTTTAAATTACTTATTTATTTTTTACAAATTGCAAATGACTAATAATAATAATTAATAATAAAATACACATCAACCTAATAATATATATGTATACTTCATAATAAAATTCACTTTGTATTTTTTTTTTCAAATTTCATTCATCTATCAATTTTGCAATTTATACAGGACAAAAATGTCTTTTTTCGAAACGGAGCAATAGAGTATCACTTCTTTTCAGAAATATGGCCACAATTAAAAAAAATACAATGTACAATTTATAAATCAATCCATTATTTACATGAAAGCTGGAATACCAGTCTTTGATTTTATTCATATTCAATTATTGTTGATAAAAAAACACATAAAAAATTCATGAACACAAAAAACTAAACATGTTTACATAACGTGAAAAATGATGAAAAAAATCAATCAATTATTTTACCTATCAGTATTTGTACTCTTCTTCCCATCAAAATTTAAAATAAAATAAGTAGAACAGAATATTTATAGGAAACATAAAAAATAAAATAAAATAAAAACAAAAACGTACTCTTAGGAGAACAATATTCTTACAATATGTCTTCGTTTTTCATTACTGAAAGATTTCTTCATATAATTCAAATGATTTTTTTTAATTTACACAGCTCGCATACAACAAATAAAAGGGGTCGTACGAATTTCGGAAACCGTTCATTTCCATATTATTTACATCGGCGTTGTTTTCTTCCGAAACGTTGATCCCCATTTCACACTCTTCGTCATCAGCTCATCACGTGTATTCTGATCTCCAACCAGACTGCAACAATAACAAAAAACGTTTCAAATGAATCACTCGCAAAACAAATTTTTTAAAGACACACTTTTCTAACAATGCTATACGAATATTTTTTTATTTAATACAATTTTTTTGCGACGTACTTTTCTTAGCGTGTTACAGAAATGTATTATAAAATTATTCATGCAAACTTTCCAGATAATTTAAGTTCTATATGACCGATTTTGAAAATTTTTTGACACCAGGCTAGATATGATCTTATATTCGATGGGGTCAACTTACCATAGAGTTAAGGGAGGTGAGTCCAGTCATGTGATGATGATATGCTGCAGGTGGTGCTGGTGGTGGTGCAGCGAAGGGCTGATGGGCAGGTCCTGCTCCATACCAATGAGCTGGCATATGCGCATGCGCCGCATGCACTCCTAAATGTGCACCATGTTGACCTGTTAATATAAATTTAATTATTCAAATGCATTTTTTTAGCCTGATATAATAAAGAAATGGGTCGGCTTCGTATTTAATAAAAATAAGCGATAAATTGGGATTTTTTAATGGGTCAAGTCTACCCGTTTATACTATTTGACTTTTTTATATTAAAAAACGAAGAGGAGACTATATATTTTATTTAAAAAAAATTTAATGACCAAAATAATTACCGAAATCACCCATGGCTGCTCCAAAGGGCGATGCTCCGAAGCCGCCCTTCGAATCTTGAAGAGGTTTCATGATGTCGCCCATCACGCCGCCTAAAGCTAGACAAGCGCCGCCTTTTTTCTTTTTGCTCTTGCTGCTGAGCTTTCGATTTCTAGTCTGTATGCCCTCCTTTTTCATCGTCAAAGGCCTATTTACCTGTAACAATTGAAAGATGTTTGTTAATAACGATGCTCTGGAGTAAATTCGCAGGAATGCGGTCGCTGATTGCGTCGGGAATGCGTCGCATATTGTTCGTGTAACGAGCCGTAAATGAGACTAAAGTGAATTCAATTCGAGCGCCTTTTTCAGAATAAATCGTTGATTTTCTGATGGAAGGAAATAGTTCGAGCGAATCGCCGAAAAGGCCTTTTGAGAATAGCCGCTGACGGGGATTCAACACTCGGCCAATTAATTAGAAACAATTGCACATAACTTTTGTAAAATTCTGTGCAGTGACATAACAATAGCTTCTAAATACGTACAAAGACAGATGTTTTCCAAAAGACTGACCGACAGTAAAACGAAAAAAACAAATTAAAAAAAAAACTCCAAAGAAGGGAGATCACTAAAACGTAACGTATTCATAAAATGCTAATTAATTCTTTTTATAACATCGACCTCCTAATTTCAAAAGCGGACAATCGAGAAGCTTTTGTTACATGACATCCTCGTTTTCGAATATTTTTTCCAATATTTTTCCTAAAACTTATAAATAGCAAACTTATAAATATCAATTGCGCAATTATCCGCTGCCAAATTTCGCATAACTGTCATTCATCCTTAAGCGTGTGCAATTCAGAGGCTAGTGGCGTCCGCAATCACAACACAATAAAATGAATGATGACATAATAAAACTATACTTTAATCCGAAGACAAAATATCGTAAAATCATATTCGAAAATAATATACAGGATATAAATCCGAGACATTATAACGAAGCAAAACTGCAGGGCGTCTACGCGGATTACCAGATTAAAACGTGAAAATTTTGATTTATTTATCCGTTAATTGTACAACAATGAAATTACGTCCAAACTTTTTTTAACATATTTCAGACTAGCCTGATTTATGATGGATTTAATAGAGCTCAGTAGCGGCTATACGCGAAATTAACGTAACGATTTAATCAAGTTAATAGTTTCATACGAAGGTGATTCACTCTAATGAGGTTAATTCGAAACGATCGTTGTTATTAAGCCGCCGCATTATTAATTTTATCTAAATTAATTTCGGCGCAGATTTTCAGATCAGATTCGACCACTTTGACAAACATTTACAACATAACCATTCTATCGATCGTCCGATAAATAACGAATAACTGCACGTACAACCAATTACAGAATAGTCGAACCGACCGCCATTTCAGGAATTTTGAATAGATTCGTGTGTGTGGCATTCCCGGTCGGGTCCCTGTAAAGATCCCGTCGCGTCTGGAGTCTAGACGTTGCGTACAAAATATATGATTAATTCATGCCGTAAATATAGCAATTAATTGTCATTCAGCTGTTGCGTCTGTGTCGGCAAAGAGCCCGACAATTGTCGCCTGCATCCTTAATCTGAGGAATCCATTAGCCGACGATGCACAATGCGTTTGGTCACGTCACAATTTGCCACTGACCACCCGAAGTTCTTGGTTATAGAACCTCAAAGCTTTCACATGTTGACTCTTTGACCCGATTTTTCAATATGAACAATTTTTGTATTGAGAAATCTAAAAATATACTTGAAATTGTTTTTTATACAATAACTAGTATATGGCTAACTAGTATAGGCCTGATGTTAATAGCATCGGTTGTAGTTTTGTTAAGAAACGGAAAACGATAAAATGTGAAAACCCGACTGTGTGAACTCGAAATGTATATCCGATTTGAATATTTAATATTTAATTGATAAAATCAAAATAGTTCATTTGTTATTTATTTGTGACATATATGTGAAGTAAGAGGTAGAGGCTACCCAATGCCCGTACTCGATTTGAATATTTAATATTTAATTAGTAAAACCAGTTCATTTGTTCATCATCATCATCATCATAAAAAAAGGAAAAAAAGTCGGGAGCGTCATTCGAACAGATAGACAGACAGACAGACGAACACACAGAAATCCGCTATTATGTATATATATATATATAATGGGGATCATGTAAATATTGTCAATTTTCAATATACATATATGAAAACCGGAAATAAAACAAGACTCAGAGGCCATTTTGGATACAATGGATTTAAAAAAAATTCCTATAGTACGTATAAGTATATACTTATGTGAATAGATTTTGAGGGACTTCAACCATATAAAAAAGCGTTGATATATATAACGTATTTCTAGTATTCATATATTATTTTCAATCAATAATCTGACGTTATTATTATTTTTACGTGCAAAATGTATGGCATGAACTGAATTCCAATCCAATGCACTTTTTCATGAAAAATCGATCTGAAACCATCACAGACATCCATTTTTTTCGCTAAACGTATATACGAGGTCACCATTCGTCACGAACACGAAATTGTGTGACAATCGACGAACATACAGACAATTTATAAACAGTGCAGTGTCGCGTCGTCGCCGAATTCGAATACAAACGACTTTTTTCCGAGGCCTCCTTACGCACTGACAAAAAGTCGGATAAGAATTTTTCGAAAAAAATGCCATCGCCAACGATCCGGGCCGCATTAATCATATGGGAGCACTCGACAAAGTACTTGTTTTCGCAAATTAGGCCATTGTTAGGATCGGTCACGTAGCGCGAAATTCGTGCGCAAACCGATGTCCGTTTCGCAATTTTTATATAATATAATATGCGCGGTGGTCGTTAAAAATGACAATTAACTTTGCGATGATTGAATCATTCATATGTTGGGTCGGAAAACTTTAAATGTTTATGAAAAAAGGACGAATTTGTGTTCGAAAGGTGTAGAATCGATTGTTTCTCACTGAGCAGTTTCTGAATTATAGTATTAATTATTATTTGATTTATAATATTGTGTTTAATCTACGATATGTTATTATTCGCCGTAAATAATCTGAAAAATACTCAATATAATAATGTTTTATGTTTGGAATATGCTGTTATGAGTAAACTCGATTTATCGCGCGTGAAAAATGCTACCATAACGATTAATTAAACTTTTTATCTCATAATTATTTATGAATTTGTGTATATATGCTCAGTTTTTGATATTAAATGTTCCGAGACGGGTTTCTTCAGAATTTCAATATTTCGAATATTTTTCGGAATAATTTCATGAACGAAAATTGCATAGAAGCTGTGCAATTTTCTGCGCGAACTTTATGTTGCGAATAATAAGACTATTTCTATTTTCAACGACCGTTCCGTTACTTCGAGATGTGATATTTGTTATGATTTTTATGATAGATAATTGAGTGGAAGATGCAAATTTTATTTGCACAAATTTACATGTCCGCTAAAAAACATCATATTCAAAATTTATTATACAAAATACAGTAAAGCCCATAAAATATTTATTAATTGAAAGAATATACGCCGAACTCGATAACATAAAATCATCAAGACGCACACAATATGAATATTAAGCGCTCTAAACGCGTTGATTTATATTAGATTTTCGGAAGTCTGCGAATGCGCTTAAACATTCATTAGACAATGGACGCGCTAAAATATGCAAAATGTCACCGGCGAAATTTGCATACGGCCAATATGTGCTTAAAACATTATTCTGCACGCTTCTAAAAATCGTTTCCTAGAAGCAATAATATAAATTAAAACAAAGCCGAAATTAATATTCGCGCGGTGGCCGCGCGTATGCAATTATTTCGCCGAACGAGAGGCGCAAAGCACTCAATAAAAATTACTTATGAAGACACGTCTTAACAGACATTTAACAATATTAATTGCGTTACTTTCGGCATACACCACGACAACAGTACAGTCCCAAGGCGAACCGAAGTGTATAATCGACAATGCGAATCGCATTCGAAGTGCCGGCCGTAAATCACGAGCCTCATAATAGCACAACGAGACTTACATAGGTCATTCTGAAAGTGTTTATGGATAAAAATTCATTTGAATATTTTCGTTTGTTCTCATATACTCTTATTTATGAAAAACGAATCGTGTTTTCAGAGCGAATTGTTTCTAGATGGACATTTGTTTCGATAGTCATAATATTATTATCAAAATATCTAATTCTAAAATTATTTTTTGTTGATAATAAAATAATATATTAGAAAACATATTAATCTATTAATCGCTCCATCTGTTTTTTAACTTCGATTATTAATAAAAAACTTAAACGATACAATCGAATCGATTCATTGAATATAATAATTATTGAAAAGAAGTCTATATGTAATAATTATCATTAAAATTATTCGTACATACTCAAATGAAACTTATACTATCACTTTGATCATCAAATATTAATAATTAATATATTAAGGGTGACCTGAATCGATCGTGTCCTTATCGGCGATGACCTGGTTCGTTTCGGATTCGCGTGTTCATGTGAACTTCGCGTTTGAAAAAATGAAAATGAAATAATGTGCATATATTGACAAGGGCGAATGCACATGCACCCCTTGATGCACTTTTTTTCTAGAAATGTTTGTATGTATGGAATTCACTTATCACAATATCTGATCGTCGCAGTGCAAATAGTGCGACAATGTCCGATGCATTTGAAAGTGCATAATAATTATACAACACAGTTCGGATATTAACGATTTATATGGTCATTGAAAATATTCATTGATTTTTTTTAAATAAATAACAGTTATAATTCGTTTACAAATATGGACGTATTGAATGTATTTGCATTTTTTGCGAGTTGCATACATATATCCTGAAATAATCGTGGTGGTCTGAAGATGGAACTATAAGGCATTGTTCCACGTAGAAAAACATATTATGGTATACATACTATAACAGTAATTCCATATATTAATTTTTGAACCACCTTATTTTTTTTTATTACATTATAATAAATTTGAAACAAATTAGAATGACACATCTAACAATATTTTTTATCTAATATGCAAAACCATGTTGCCGTGAAAATGTTCGTCTAAAAAAGCTTAAGTATTAGGTAATTTAATATGCGAAACGTGATTCGCATATCACCATGGAAGTTTTTCGCGTTCGCGAAGATGACACATTACGAATTCGGCTTCCATACGCATATGGAGAAGCTAAATCATGGACTGATTGATTGTTGCAGTACGTGGTTCCTGTGTCAAAAATTTATTAAATATTCAAACGACACGTAAACGCCGTAAAAGAAGACTCACACGAAGACGTTTAGAATTTATTTCGGCCGCCGCATGTGAAATTTTACGCTTGTCCATCCTGACGGCTTTAATAATCGGTTTCTGATGAAGTTTGAAAGCTTGCATTCTAATGTGGCTAATCCAGGATGTGAGGTGTTTCTTGCTCGTTAATTGGGAAATCAGGGAAGTCAAAGTAGATATCAATAGATTTGAAATAGATTTTACGAGGCGTTGCAATTGTAGATTGCGATAAGGAAATTCGCTACATACATTCGACACAATCTTCGAATGCTTTTATTGAAGGAGGCGTTAATTTATGAAAAATTCGAGATAAAAAACACGATTGAGAAATGCTTTTGCAGTCGAAAATTCTCAGATAAGGAATCGAGTTATCAATCCAGTGAACAAGTGGGTATGAGACACCGACAATAGTTTCGACAGTTGTCGATGTTGTTAAATTTAACCGTATTGTTTCGACAAGAAGTGTTTTACGCAATGTTGTACTCAAAGAGACGAAACTTCAAAAAGCATTGTTTCTACGTCTTCGAGTTGCGCATCGCTAAATTCAATTTCCTCGTTTTGAGTAAGTTGTGATGCTTTTGAGATTTTGGCCCGATATGAATTTACTCACACGAATGTCTATAATTAATTGGTTTTTTTTTTAATGGATAGGATTTTTTTTACACAAATTATAATCGAAAATAGAACTAATGTCAACTTTATGGGTTCCTTTGAAATTTCAGCGTGAGAATTAGTAAAATAACCGTTATGATTTATTTAAGAAGTTTCGTATAATTTTAACCGTACTTGCATTAAGTTTAATTGCTGAAGTTCAAGTGTGATTTAAAGATATTCATAAATTATTTTGTTAGAATGATTTTGTGGCAAGTAAAAAATATGTGTTACGTTTGAAAATTTACTGTTGCCTTTTTTTAATACAATATAAAAATACTTATCAATATTTTGAATTTGTAGGTTAAGCGTAATACATTTTAGAATTTATACAGCGTCGAAAAAAAGCAGTTTTCTCAACGTTTGCACAATTTCCCATTGATAAGAATTAAATATAATAAGAAAAAACGCGGAAAACTAACGAAATAGAATTTTTGCTGCGACCGAAAAAATAAATAATAGAAAAAAATATATTATGAACGTATAACACAATTCGCACATTTTTACTATAACGATAAGGAATCAAAGTAAATTCATCAACGGGAAATTTGACGAAATTCACATACACACACGAACGGTCGGCATTTTATTAACACACGAAAAATACACACTATTTACCCATAAAAATTTATATAATTTTTCTTCGACATAATGAGATCTCTATCGCGGCAAAGTTTTTGTTTTCGTTCAATCTCGAAATACGAAACGAAAAAAAAACACAACAACACGATTTTCATTTTCGATATGAACGCGCGGTCAGCACGAAGCCCAAAACCCATCAGAGTGTGCAAATCGAAAATTCCCATCACGCCACAACACGTTACAGCGACTGTTTATTTTTATATTTTAATTTTAAGACTATTTATTGTTAATAGTTATTCTTTCTCGTGAATTCTGTACGACTGTGGCGACCCGAATTTCACGAAAAAATTTCTACTTTTATCTCTGTAATTAAGAATGATTTACAGTTCGCTGTCGAAATTATTATGTTTAATTTTATATAAAATTTAAAATATTAACTATTCCTATATCCAGAAAGTAATATTGAAAGATAAATGATCCATTCATATTCCTTAGCCTTATTAGTTAAACAAATTTGATATATTACGTTTACGCCTTCGTATTGTTTCGAATACAATTGTCTCTACTGTTTCGCTACGTATAATTTATCGCTTTATTAATATAAATCCGCAAAAAATACTGTTTTATGTCAAAACGTCGAATCCAGACCGAATTTTACCAAAAAAAAAATGAACGAAACGGTAATGTCCGCGTAGATAGCCATCTCGTGACCACCGTCCGTGAGATCGAAAAACTCGGAAAAATTACGCTGATTCGTCGGTTTTTTTTTTTTCACATACATTTCCAAGAGAAAAATGAAAAATAGGAAATTTCGCCGACTTTGCTCTATCGTATATAATTGAAATAGTCATCTTCTGATAGCGATCGTGCTCGCGATATGTGGCCGAGGCAATAACAATTTTCATCGGCGAAACAAAGCGGTTATGCAAAAAGGCGTATAATGCGCGCTAATGGAACGATCGTCAGTTTTCCATGTTCGCTGAAAATCCGATTTGTTATCTGCCAACGGCGGCGATGTACGCGAAATGTGTAAATACGTTGCGGACGTTTTGTTAACGGCGAAAAGTCGACACTTATCTGATCCCGTATTGGCGCAATCGAAACGATTTTCGCGCGCCGAATACGGCCGAGTGTTAAGGAATTTTTATACGGATGACGGCTCCGTCGATCCCATGACGATCGATTGTTCCCAAAATATTATTTATTGTCGTTTTGGTAGCTATTAGCATTCAAAGTCGCGTCTACCGGACTACGAACAATGAGCGAGCAACGAGAGACGCCCGTTCGGGAATGATGCTTTGATGATGGCGCCCGGTTTCCTGGCGTTTCCCGGAACCCGAGTTTAACGACTCTACATGAACGCTAATTGAATAATTGCAGTCTCAGACAACACAGATAACTTGTGTGAAAAAAACAACGTATTAAGAAGGACACGAGATGTTAAGAATTCAAACCAAATTTCATCTACGACGTTTAGATTTAAAAAAAACGAGCGATTTCAAAAATTCAGTTTTTAAAGTTTGGGAAATATTCACATTTTAGAAGTTTAAATTATGTACCGTGCTGTTTAAATCACATGCAATTTTTTTTCATTTTTAATTAAGAAAAAAATATATAATATATTATAAATTAATATAATACAATAAAGTACACCTCATTTTTACTCTATTATTAATAATTTAAAAGACAGTTCGTGAAGCTGATAATGTTTCACTTTTTTTTCATTATGATTTTCTAACTAATATAAAAGGTTTTCTATTGAAAATACTGTTCAAATAGAAATTTACTTTCATGGAAATTGATAGATGAACAAAAAAGTGTATATTTTTATCTCATGTCAACAATATCTAGACTATGTACAAATTTTATACTTCAAATTCAATCTTTATCTAATTAAATTCAGTTGATCAATTTTATAAGTAAAAATATTGAATTTGAAGTAAAAAATCTATATCATATAAATTAACATCATCTCGAATGAAACTCAACAAAGATTCACATAATATATGTAAAATTGTAAAATGTAAATAATTTAAAACACCCATACATTATAAATCGGCGATTTATCAAACGAAACACTTTTTTAAACCAACTTGCAAACTTCTCGCATTTACCAAAATCCGCCCGCCGAAAAAGTAGCACGTGAGCCGTTTAAAGACAAGTTTTTTTCACCATTATACTACTAAAACGTCGGTGAATCACCAAAGTGCATTTTCGATGCATTCGGATGCACGTAGGCTCTGTCGTGCGATTGTGCAACCGAAACGTGTGCTCGACCGTTCGTTAAACGCAGACAATGCGTCTGGGACGTACGCGTTATTATCATATTGTTATATACGATGCCCTCCGATATATGGTAATGTTTATTTTATTGAATGCGGTCATTAAATGTCCCGACGATGCATTTACGTGCGCGTAATTCGAATTGAATTAATGCATGGCGGTAGAGTGGGATTTGCAGCTGAAGACGCGCCTTTCAGGGTGTTGGGTCTGTAAATTTGATGGAGACGTGTATAATGGTGGATATTTCATGTAAAGTGGGTATGAATGTGCAAAATTTCGTTATGAACTTCTTGTGAAGAAAGCTTTTTAAATCAGTTTTGAAACTCACATTATGCCCGCGAGTCATAGTACGTTAAAACTTGTCGGCTTCTAACTTTTAAACGTTCCCTATTTTAAGTACTTATAAATTAAATTTTATACGATTTACATATTCATTAAATTTTCATCGCTCAAATAAATTGTTGAACGTATAGTTTCATCATGTTTGATGAATAAATGTCATAAAGCATTCACTTAACTTGTCGATGCTTTGACAGTTATTAGAACCACTCATTAGTTATTATCTTTTGTGTAACATACTATAAAACGTAACATACCATAAAAAATAATTTTCAGTTTTATTATACGTGTTTTATGCGTCAGATTTATTTGTTTTAGAACACTCGTCCGAAATTTAATTTCTCCTTTATGCTTGTAGTACGGTATATTTTTATATACACGAAAAAGAATAAAAAAAGCATTACTGGGAAATATTTGGTAAGCGATTCATGGGCAATTAAAGAAATACAGTGGTTTGCTTGGCTCACATCCGAATGAATTAGTGCTTCCAGTTAAGTATCCCGAGCGGGAAGCGAACACAAATCAGCGGCATAAGAGATCCCAAAAAAGAGGAACCTACATTGTATATTTTAAAAAAAATCTATATGCAATAATATGTTACGATTTTAAAAATTAATTTTGATTCTAAAAAATATACTAGTGACCTAGGTAAAATTCACGATTTTTGGGACGTAACATGGAAGACTTACGATTATATTATACCAAATGCATAGTTCTCGCGTCCTTGCGCTTCTCAAGCTTTTCGCAACATCCTCAGTTTTTTCTAATTAATTACAAAACATGTTCGTTTTCAACTTGTCCTCGTTATCCGCACAGTGGCTATCGACACGCGTCCCCGAACAAAAAACGGACGAACGAAATTTTTCACTCGTCAAACGTTTTGTTGCGCGACGGTACTTGCGCAACGCGACAATGAAGAAATAAATTAAAACGGCCCGAAAACGGCTAGAATTAAATTCTCAAAACTAAAAAAAAAATCGGCGCATTTTAAAGAAATAGAGGGAAAATACGGGGCTTACAATTAGGCGTGTATCAGGTAAGCGGCGCGCTTTTGTTGCGTATCCGTTTTGCAAAATGAAAAATAAATAAAAATGGTAAAGATTAAACGTAAACGAGGCGTTTCTAATGTCGGAGGAAATTTAAAATTTTTCGAGGTTCGTCTGTGGAATGGGGGACAGGTGGTGATGGATTGTCTATATAGAAATTTTCACTGGCGCCGTAGCTATGCAGAATACTAAAAAGGTTAATTCAGAAAAATGCCACTTTTTAAAAACGGGGTCAATTTATAAATATGTCAAAAAAATCATGAGATTTCACAATATTTTTTTTACGAATAAGTCAAATTTTATACACGTCATATACCTAAATCATAATAATCATTTTAATAAATAATAATTTCAAATAATGCAAGACCACATTAAAATATTAGCAAGAACCAAAAATAAATTCACAAATAAAATAAAAACAACTAACCACAAATAGGTCGATCATTTCATCAGATAACAACCGAGAGACAACACAAATTTCTTTCATCGACTAATTCGATCACAAAAACTAGCTCCGAAAACAACAATAAACCAAAGAACAACCGCCGCCATTGTACAATAGAGCAGAATTCCCCCGTCCAATTAACGCGCGGGTGCCCTTAATGGGCCGCGAGCCGCCGTTTGGGCGCCCCTGGCCCGCGCCGCGGCAATTAACCGCGCGTAAATCAAAACGTAGCCAAGGCAAAACTCGCAAATGCATACGGAATGGCATATGTGTGGTCTTGGCTCGGCTGCATAGAAGTTCTACATGCATATGTGCATTTTAAATTTCGAGAGATTCGCTCGGGAAAAATTCAAAAATGATGGATCGATTCGGCGTTTGTCTCTAGCTTAATTTACGGCGGAAATTTTTTAGATGTTTCGATCATAAAATGACATTTCAATTGAATATTTTTGAATTTTTTATATGATTTCTATTAAAGGAAAACCTTTTTTTTATTTTTGGAAATTTTGATGTTTTTTCTTATATAATTCTGGGGATGAAAAAAGAAATTTTATAATTTTGAATCAATAGTACGCGATAAAATCTATCGTCTAACAATGAAAACTAGTACATTTGACGATTCCAAACCATTGAATTTTTCATTAATAATGTACATTTCAAAAAATACGATTCACATTTTATTTTTTTGAAAGCTAATTAGTGAAAAATTCTTCAAAAACTTAATGAAACATAAACGATCACAACCGGCATTCAAAAATACCACATAAAATGAACCTAAAAAAAATCAAAAAAAAATGTCGCATATCGTAAAGTCATTTCGGCATCGTAAACATAATAAGATAGACAATAAAAAAATTCAAACAAACCACCGTTACGATATAAATGATATAATACACACACGTAAACGGCGAAAATTTTTCGGTGTACTTTGATGTGCATACGTATCTCTCGACAACGAAACGCCAAAGACGATTAGTATCAAATTTCTAAGAGCATAAAAAAGTCGAAAATAAAAACACGAATACCAACGCTAGAGTTAGAAAAAGGCGCCGAATAAAAAGATCGGCAGCATTCGAAGTATTCCGAGTCGATTAGGCTAATTCCGCGATTTGTATTCGAGTGTCGCTTTTTCGAAAACTGCGCGTTTCAGACGCGCCTTTTTATTTTCGGGCTTTTTTCTCTTATTTTTCGAAATATTTTATTTAGTTCGGACGCGCGTTTATTGCGTTCCGACTTCTTTCATCGGTTAATTGGTTACATGTGGTTACACATGCGGTCGTCGACGAGACCACCACGCTCGATTAACACCGCATTTGTATTTGCTAATGGCGTGATGAACGTTTTCAATGGGCCGAAAAGATTTTTCAGCTGAAAAGAGAGCGATGTCTCGCCGTGTCTTTTAATTTTGAATTTTTTTATGTTATTTTCCGAGCTGGATTGTTGAATTGTGTTCATAGTTGCACAATACGCGCGGTGCATTGAATAATACATCAATCGATTGTCTCGAAGATTTATTAGATGTTAAATCATCGGTATTTGAGTTTTGCAGGGTTGCTGCATTGGTTTTTAATGTATAATAAGAATTTTAATCGATTTTATGATATAATTTACATGTGAAGCTTAATATGTCTTACATATGACTATATTTTTTCTATGTATCGATACAAAGAAATTTTGAAAGAATTTTTCATCAAATGATTTTAGGATTCATATCTAATTTTGCTTAATTTAAGTGAAACTAATAAATTTGACAAAACACTACTGTTGATTGTTTGTGTATATGAATCTAAAAATATTTTAATTTGGTCCAAAATAGTTAATGACAATTTTTATCTGATGGAATCCGTTGATGGTCCATTTCAAGGAGTTCTTACATACACAGAGGACATACATTATTTGATTTTTCCATTTTGAAAATCGAGAACACCTCCCCCGAGGCCCTCCATCATCGTCCAAGTGATTTACACGACAGCCAGTAGCAGACCCGAAGAGATTTAAACAGTCGACTTGTTACAGCAACTCGAAGTGTTTATTATTGCCGTTTCAATAAATAATAACAACGCGAGTATTTCTCTCACACCGTATATAATGCATGATGCAAAATTTCCGATTGAGCGATTAATATTTTTTTTTTTACAAAAGACTTTCCACTCCTGGATTTCTAATTACGTTCCGTAATTATTATTTTAATATTTCAATCAGTTAACTTTGGATTTGAATAATAAGAAGTGCGTAGAAACTAGCTTTGTTGCGTTGTCGTATTATTAGCGGTAATTAATTAGTGGCCGTATTGGGAAATATAGTTCTTAATAATTATGCACACACATCAATCAGATATGTGTTATTTATATTATAATGAGAATTTTTTCGACTTGCATTAATCGGATTGTACGTTATCAACATACGCATTGTTTCGGCTATTATTTTAGGTGCAGTGGCGCAGAAGATTTTTTATCATCGGAAAATTTGCATATTTTGCGATTCGTGCATGATGTACTTTTCATACAAAAAAATTGTGCGAGTTTTTTACGTTCACTCTATGTTAAATTTCGTCATGAATATTATAATGCATGAATATCAATAGTTTCATCGGAAGCACGCGTACTTGTGCGTTAATTGTTTTCGTTAAATTTCTAATTTTTTTTTTTATAATGTTACATAACATTAACCCAAAATTAAGTTAGTACTTTATTTATATTACACTTGATAAGATTGTTAATGTGCTTTAATAAGTAACCAAATTAAAATTATTCGATTTTCACATGAATAATAAGGATCATATTAGACGTTTAAAATTTACATATGAAATTAATTTAAGTTTCAAAAATGCATTGAACACCTACATTTATATTATACATATCAAATAACATAATAATTTTTTTATCATATCGATTGAAGCGTTTACATTTCAACAAGAACGTCGCCCGAAAACCACATAAAAAACTCGACATTTTTTATCCGAATCGAACACAAAACAATATTTCACACAGACCCAGGTGATATATCGTACGATCGACGGATGCCCGAAATTTTTCGAGCGTTTCCCTAGAATTCGACCCGCGTAAAGATGCGCCACGTAAAAAACGACAACGCAAAGAGGCACAAAAAGGTACAAAAGGCCGAAACAAAAAAGAGCGACACATAGCAACGAGAAAAACAATAAATTGGACGGCTCGTTTTCAAATTGAAACCGGCTATCCCCGGTGTCGCGACGTATTTCATCCAGTCGCTCGGCTACCGGCCTGTCCTCTACTGTTACCACTGCGTTTTTTGTTTTGTTTCATCGACTTCGGCGAGCCTTTTTTCTCTCGTTTTATTATTGTTTTTAAAACGGGCTTGTCAGTAACTGATTTACACTGATTAGATGCGGTGTTGGCCTCGCGCGCGCGCACTCCCGCTCTCGGGCCCCGGAGAGTCTGGCTGCTTTCTGTCTTGGGAGAAGACGAGTCCGTAAATGAAATGAAAAATAAAAGTCGGGGTACTAACTGATCGGACACGACTGCTATGTGTGTTGCGGTGGGTTCTTTATTGAACCGTAAAAAATAATCGATGTTAATTTGCGGACGCCACTGGTCGGTGCGGATTCCCGTTCCGCAATATCGACGATTGCATAATTTTTGTGCGAATTCATTTTGTTAAGGGATGTAGTATTTTGGGAAATCGAAGTGTGCATATGTGTAATCCTTGTTTTTTATATAATATAATCATTTTAAAATTATAAAAATTTAGACCATTAAACTAACAATTTCAAAATAAAATATTTTTACGCAAATACTGACGTTAACGGATTAGTATAGTATAATATGATACAATTTTAAATAAATATTTTCAATATTTGTCTCTTTCAATATTTTGATGTAGAAAAATTTGTAAAATTTATAATGATATCGAAAAAAATTTTACTATGCATAATACATTTTTTTCAGTTCATGCATGAACTAAAGTTGTATACGATGATAATTATATTAATAAATTCGCATTATCTACTTTAATATAATGAAAATAAATGCGTTAGTTATAAATATCTTAATTTAATATGAATTATTCATAATTGCACTAATTTACAACGTATCAAATGCGAATTTGGAATACGCAATTAAGTCAACCACTATTTTGGCTTCGTTGACCTCGACAAAAAATAAATATTAAGATCATCAAGTGCGTTTAATTAACATCATCGCTACATTTTTACGCTATTTTAACCTCACTAAATTCACTAATAAATACGTTGAAAGCTTACATATAAAAATTATGGTGAAAAGAGCCAAACTTTCTAGATTTACATACGAATTATACTGATCTTTGGACGATTTCCTAAATAAAACAATACGACAACGAGGAACCGAACGCACAACGCGGTAGCCACCATTTAGACGCGCTAATTGACGGTTTTACGGGAAAGGGGCGTTCTGGCGGTTTCGCCACGTCAAATCGGCTTTATTATTCGAAATAAAAAATAATTGTTCATAGTGAAGACATCGTGCGATCTAACTGTGTAATTATATTATAATATATTACTAAATATTTTGATTTTCCGAGCCGCGATACTCCAAAACGTTGATTGATCACTGGCTGCTTTTAATTCAATTTTTTATATGAATTTCAAATACTATCGAATTTTAGCGCTATGCGGATCGTCGTATTTCCTCGCGTTTCATAATGAGATGATTTCAAAACGATACGTGCTCAGAAAACGGTGAATTTAATTGTTCCTAATCGTCAAGTGGCGAGTGTGTCAAAATGTGCGTATATTTCGAATTATAATACAATCATTGTTTTTCGTTTGCGAGCGAAACAGTGAGTTCCCGCTCGGCTGATTTCATTATCTTTCTTATTCGACTTTGATGATTTTTCTGTGAATAATTTACATGTTGCCACATTAGTGCCGTGAAAAATTGAGCCGTACATGTCAAGTTGTCTGTCAAAAGTCGCCGTGTAGAGTCCATAAGAACAAAGTCATAATAAATAAATCCCCTATCCCCTATCCCCTATATATAATCCCCTATATATAATAGCGGATATCTGTCTGTGTGTGTGTGTGTGTGT
>JAOXNN020000066.1:0-26333 GCA_028571205.2 Hydropsyche betteni | reverse complement strand
TTTTCACATTTTATCATTTTCCGTTTCTTAACAAATCCACACCCGATGTTATTAACATCGGGCCTATTTACTAGTAAATAAATAAAATGGAAAAATACACGCAAATGAAGAAGGAATTAAAGCGTTTTACGTAAAGGAATTAAGGCCGTTAATTATCTCGATTAAATTACCCGTCAAGCAAAGCGGTAAGTAGCTCTGACCATTGTTCAAAGAAGTAACACATTTCCAAGGTAAAGCGCATGTGATTCATGGCACATTAGAAATAATGGATTACCGAGACGTTAGAATTTACGTTCGGGTGTAAATTAAAAATTTATTTACATACAGTATCGAATTTTTAATCGAAATAAGCGTGCAGTGTATAAAACTCGTTTATTCAATAGTGAAATTTATATGAATATGAAAATCTGTTGGAAAAATAATGAATATGATTGAGTACTGGTTTTTGCTGGACTTATTAGATGAAATTAATTAATTCTTCATATCGATAATTGTATGCAGGTTTGATATTTAATTTAATTTTTTAGGTGTTAATTTATTCAGTAAAGTACAACGTAATTTGAATGCACACATCACGGATCCATTGTCCATTGCTCCTCCATTAGAAAAATAATTTGAAAATTGATTAATTTAAATAAATTAACGTAATTTTTAATTTCACGCATAAATTTCAATAAAAAAGTTATTATAATACAAATGAAAGTGGCGCAAATATTTTCAAATTATATGGTCACATATAAATTCATTATTTACTAGCTTCAAAAAAACTATAACTATAATTAACAAAAGAAATAGATGAACGCATTATTAATAAGATAAAGATTTTTTCTATTATTATAATTCGGCACGATCGACGCATAGGATCTAATTATGCCAAAAGAACAATAGTATTTTCCTAACCAAAATATTTTTTCCTCGTTTTGGAAAGTTCAACTAACTGGAAAGCGCAATATAATAAAACATCGGATGCGTATCTACGCACCACCAATTTTTTTCGAAAATAAAATAATTCCCCTCCCCGCAAATTTAATGATTCAATTATGCAAATCCCGAGTCGGATATGAGCCGTTTAATTTCTATTATATTTAAATTCGCGACGCGAAAACCATGCGAAGAGAATTATTCAAATTCCGCGCCAAATCGAGACGCTGCATCAAAAAGTGCACGCGTGAATTTCTAATTTTATTTATTTGATATTTTTTTTCATTCTTCGCATATATTATTAAGTATTTTTTTTTTCGGTTTCGTTGAATACGGTATTTGTCCGTTGTTTTAAGCGTAACGTTTCAACGACACTATCGCGCGATCTAGAGTAAGCCGAGTGGCCATTTATTTGAAACACATATTATATAAAAAAAATAGCGGCATATGAGAATAGAAGTGGCTCAAATAAATATGATAATCGCAATAAATGGACGCGGCTAAAATCGCATTTCGTTACACATATTTTTTCCTTCCGCGAGTCACAATGGCTTTTCGCAAGGTCCCATTGTGGACCCGCGCTTTTTCTTAGCAAAACATTTTCGTTTCGAGCGTTTTTCGCTGTTACACAAACAACAAAGGCTTAATTGTTTTCGCCGTTTAATTGGAAGTAATGAGAAAATTGTGAATGCGTAATTATCTTAGAGGGAAACACACTAGCGAGTTGCACATTTCGTTGAGCGTGACGCGAATCAGCTTTGTCGAAAACGTAACAAAAGATGGCTCTTTTCTCCGCACGCTAGATATTGATGGTTTCCAACAATCAATTCGAGCCAGTGTTTATGTCCGTCTCGCTATATGGCGATATGTCGACAGGTTAATTTCGGGCATTGTCTAGGTTTTTGACCTAGAACGAATCTATTTCGAAACGGTACATCACAAAAAACTGTCTGGAGATCCTAGACGAGTACTTCCTCGCTTGGCTCATTGAAAAAGGACAAAAATGATGTGACAAATAACTCTACGGCGGATGACTGGACGGATTCGGTGTCAGTGTGGGTATTTTTTTACGTTTCTAGCATGCAATGATTTCGCTCTGCTTTCTACAAAATGCATATTGTGTACGCTCAGGAATTTCCGTTTCAGATTGTTCGTTCGAGCTTTGAATAATAAGTAATATTATCATATTAAATTGTTGGATGCACAGTGGAACGAGATGCGTCTTACAAATTGCCCGATCGGTCGAGAACGGGGTCTACTGTGCGGAAACGAATAATTTAATTTAATCGCAATTATACCAAAACAAATACTTTGCTATAAATTTATGAGTAATAAAACACTTACACAAAGCCAATTCAATATCGTACAAATAAAAATTTCTATTTCTCGATTCAGCACAAATCATCAAGCGGAGAAATTGAAAAAAAATTTTTTCTAGAATGATTTCATGTGTAATTTTTTGATATGAAATGAAAAAGCCGTAAATGCTAGTAAATCCAAAATCGGTTTAATCAGTAATACGCTCTAACGACGCCTATATTTTAAAATAAATCAAAGTCCCCAAAATCGGTTTTTCAACAGCAATCAATTGAATGCGCTACAATAAAAACCGTTATACATGTATTTCAAAATCTTAAAAATAGCACTTTTGCGGTATTCATCTAATGCTTTAATTAAGTCCAAAATTGACAATGTAATAATCTCTCATACCCAACACATCACACAAATCGACCAAATTCAAAAATTTCACTCTCCGAGCCGACAAAAGCTAAAAATTCCATCATCAACAACCATCGGCACTTGTTGCCCGCCGACCCTCCCGCACGTACTCCTCGGCGTGCCACAAAGTCGAAATAAAAGTACGAATGGCGAATAGAGTTCGTGTTCCGGGGGCCTCGGTATCTCGTCTTCTAAAGATAACCGTCGTCTTCGGTTTTATCGGTTGTCGAGATCGGCCGGCCGCTGAATGATGCGCGCCGCCATAACGACCGAAACTCGACCGTCGATAACATCTCCATCGGGGAACGCGGCTCACTACCGCACTTGTCCGCCAGGGATTGCTAACTGTTGGTTTGTCGTTCTCGTGTGTCGTCTCGGTCGGTGTTCGGATGGGTTTCGGGGCCGGGACGGCGCTGGAGGCTCGAGCGGTTGAGGGTTGTGGACGCGAATCAATTTCGGTGATGGTGTCGGTCGAAAATGTGGTGTTGAAATGCAATTTTGTGTGAGGAGGAAACGACAAGTTTCAAGGACATCAAGGTCGTTGTGAAAGACGTTGACGATGATAAATAAGTAAAAAAATTGTATTAACGAGAACATTAATAAGAATGTTGCAGCGTATGCCTGGAATTTAATTCGATGGATATGGCAAAAAATATTAAATATCGTTTCGATCGTGTTGATTTTTGATTTCAATGAAATTATTTTTGAATCAAAAGAATATATTCGGAAAATCGGCAACAATTGTCCATAATGATTATCAATTTCGGGTATTCACAATAACGAATACGTGCAACCGGTTCGAAACTCATTCATACACATCGCCATATAACGAGAATGCAAATTTAGCGACAAATAGACAATAATTTATACCGAGCACTGAACTTATTTATGACTGTGCCGAATTATTTATGTAAAGCCCAACGATTTTCGTACTACCTACAAAAGAGACAGATCGGAATACTTCGATACGCGCAATGTTTACAAACTCACCACCAAATGCGTTGTTTACACGCACCTCAAGAGAAAAGATAAAGATTTCGAACAAACCGAAAAAAATCGTAGTGAAAAAGAGAGAAACATTGGCGCTATCGAAAACATCTCCAACGTCCACGCGGACAAATCGCTTTACCAGATCTTCTTAAGAAACGGTGGTCAAAAGCGAGCTAGATGCCTATCTGTCGATCCATTGTCTCGATCATGATCATCATCATCGTTGTTGTGTGTGTATATCGATGGCCGGCGCCAGATTAGCAGATTTGCGAACGAGGATCGCGAGGATTATTTCCCTGAAAAAGAAGCCCGAAAGAAAAGAAAATCTGAAAGGCGTTTAAGGTATTGTCGTGTCTTATCGGACGATTTGTACGTAAATGCGGTTTAGGATTTCACGAAAAAAATGGGTGCCCTGTTCAAAATACGCTTTCGTTTTCTTTTGTACAATAAAAAAACGTGTGGAAGGTATACATTGTTTTTTATACATTGAACGCGCATGATACGCGATGAATATTCATCAAGATACGAATCAAATGTAATAACTGCATTAAACGTTAAATTACATCCGAAGAATACATCATATATTATGAAAAACGCATCGTTTATTACTTTATAATTACTATACAAAATTCGCAATTATTCCGGAGAAAAACACCAAACACCGCGCGTTCAACAACGATCATGTCACAATCCGCGCGCAAATCCGACAGCCAACCGATCGATCTCCGAACCGAACAAAACCCCCAAAAAGCCCACAAAAAACCGAACATAGCACACACATCCAAAAAAAAAGACAAGCCTCCGAAGCATCCTTCGTAGGAATTTTTCGGAGGGCAGTTCATCAAACGCACCGGGGTTACCGTCGTCGTGACGACGAGGCATACCGTCGTCCGAAATCCGTGACAAGACAAACTGCCCGGCCTGAATGGATCGTCTTCATGTGATGCTTCTGATGCTGGAAGGAGCTGGATGATGCACCGATGCTGCACCAGATCGATATCTGCCGAGACCACAACGGGCCGTCTTTGTGCGAGCAATTAAAAACGGACGGCGTACTCTGGTGCCGAGTTGCTGTGTTTGTTATGTAAAGCCGGCTTTAATTCTATGTTTTATGCATTATATTGTGAACTAGTTGATGGTGCAAAGGTTCGAGTTAAATTTGAGTCGTTGATTTAATCGTGGATTTTTTTGAGGACGGTTTTCGAATGTGTTTTTCGAAAATTTGTTCTATTAAAATATTTTAGTTAGATTTCGTATTATTATACTTTTTTAGATACAGATTTTAATGTTATCGATTGAAAACTTCGACTTTATTTTTCATGACGAGGAAAAGGTTATTCTGAGCGAACTAAATATTTATTGATATTTTCCAGGCGCCCACTGCGATTTGTAGTCGCGGCGATCGTTTAGTCGCGAAAATGAAACAAATTGTTTTGGGTTGAAGTGCGCCCATATAGTTTATAACCTAAAACAATGTGTTCCATTATAAATCGCGCCGCGACTAATCGCCTGTGGGCGCCTGGCCTAAGGTAATGTGAACTTGGATACTGTCCATTTTAAAAAATTGATCTCAAATAATATCCATCTATTGAATACATCATGTTTAGCTCAATTTTTTTCAAAAATACTCGATTCTTCTTAATGAAAATTAAAATTGTTGATAAAAACGATTTACAAAACTAACTCATTAATTAAAATAATCAATCTTTCCTTTCATGTTTTCAATAAAATAAAAATCCATGAATGAAAGTCATATTCATTATCAAATAAAATATTGCTTATCATTTTTATAATGTCGAATTAGAAAGTTTGATTGAATCGTCTTATACAAAAAAATATTTGAACAATAGGTATACACAAGAAAAAAGTCGAGAATTTCCTATCGACCGAAAGCCCCATTATTCTCAAATGGCTCTATTATTTACGAAAATAACAATTTATATAAAGACGATCGGCCAAACGTCGTACAATGCGTAATTTGGCGCGTCCGAGTATCGATAACGTCATCGGACGTCAGTGGCGTATCGGAGACGAGAAAACGTTACGTGGAAGACGAGGAAGGACGCCTTTACAGAATTAGACGTTGGCAATAAAGTCGAAGAGATGTTAGCCGTCGATAAGGCTGCCGACGGATCCATAGATCATCATCGCTAGATCTGGAAGCTGTCCATCTTATCCGACCGCGATCTGCGAGCGCGAACAGAAGTCGTGCCCGGACGGTACTCTAGCGTTATATAAAATCAACGAAAAACATGCATTTCCAAATACTAAAGCAATGTCAATTCAATCGCTCAAACCAAAAACGACATTCGAAAGAAAAACCATACGATGATTCTCACAATCGGCAACATTTCTTCACAATGAAAAGCGCACAGTTCATACAAATTACAAAAAAAAAGCTTTTAACCATGTCAAAACATACACGTATGAGGAATTACCGCGAAATGAAAAGTGTCTCGAAAAAAGAACAAAGCGAACGACCGAAAGACACGCGCCTTCGAACGTGTCGCATTATCCGATCGTATCTGGGACAGATCGCCATCTTATTTTTTTTTTCCGCCAAATTCTGGGATGGCGGCTTCCATACGTTGACGACCCGAAAAAAATCACAGAAAGCGTCTGGCGTAAATGTATAATAGAGAAGAGGAGATATCGGACGTGTCCTCGTTGTCTTATCTGTTGCAACATCATCACCTGCCCGAGGTGCAACGCTGTGCATCTAGTTGCATCGACTTTATCAACGATGGCCGATCTCGATATGGACCGCCGATAAGTTCTGGGATTAAATATTTTTTGACATATTTCGGTGTTAAGTGCGGGTGTGCGAATTCAATAAAACATCTGTCGTCAGATGCGGTCGAGATTGTTATAGAAACACTTTTAGTGTGACACGAAAAAATACTGTTATATAATCTTAAAAACTTCAAACGGTAAGTGTTTTCAATTGGTTTTAATAATATACAAATTAAATCTCAGTATCACGTTTTAGACGCTAAGAGATTTATAAAAAATGAAATACTATTCATTTTTGGCATTTCATCGCACAAAAGACGTCGTTATCTGCTTATATCACGCTACAATTTTTTTTTTCATTTGAAATGCACGAGCAGATGGGTCTCGATGGCAATAGAGAGATAGATCTAGATAAATCTGGCTTTGCGGTCATTCTAGGTGTCATGTTTGAGTTAACCGTGCCCAATCGATACACACATCAAACGTTCAAAATTTATACAGAAATTTATAACGCACAAAAAACACATTAACCATTATATGGCCGTTAAGTATATAGTGGCGGTTTTAAATGAGTCATTAAAACTGCGTCTTCACAATCACAACGTCCATTATACGCAACGTTTATTTATTACGGATAAAATTATAGTCATTACTGAAACAATTGGGTGATCTAAATTTTTCAATACTGACCATTTCGTATGAAAAAACATACTATGTATAAGTTGGGAAAAAAAAATACATTTTCGGCAATTCATACCGGCCGATCTCTCTTCGAGATAATAATCGATTGACGTTTATACATTTGGGCCATTGTGCAGTCGAATTGTTACGCTAAAAAAATCAACGTTAAAAATGTCGTTATGAAAAGTGATATATAACGAGAATTAAAAGTTTAAAGGTTCGCCTAATTAATTTTTCGACGCTCGTAAATATGACGCGTTAATTCGAAAGAGGCCGAGACAAAAAAATAAAGTAATAGAACCGAGTTTAATTTAATTAAAAATACGTGTAAATAACGCGAACAAGCTAACGAACGGACGGCCTTTAATATAATATAAATGTATGTATTTTTTCCGCGTTTCGGTCGCAATTAAAAAAGTTTCGGCCAAAGCGGTGCAAATTTATTGGATCCAGTGTCAATTTATTGCGACTTTTTTTAAATAAACTGAAAGAAAAAATACCATAAATCGAGACTGCGATGTTTGGAATTATAGTTGAATTGTGCAAAAACTTTGCTAGCTACCGATTAAATTCCATGTAATTTTTAAGTTATTGTATTACTATATGTGAAGAGACGTCACATAAATAATCCGCTCGTTTCGCTTTAATTAACTCGTACGTGTGAACTACGCTGTCTAATTAACTTTAATATTCTATTACATAAATTTTTATACCGCTGTTCACCCTTACGTTTAATATATTTTTTATGTAATGGGATACTAACGTTTTCGTAGAACAAAAAAGCTCTTATAGAAAATTGTAACTTATTTCAGTGACGTGAAAGAAATTCCATCGGTCCATAATGACAGCTTCCGCTTTCGAGCACAATATAACTCTGAGATTCTAAAACTTTGTTTCGTATATAAACTAGTTTTGAGAATATTTGTTATGTAAGGATATCGTTTTATTCAATTTTTATAAGGAATAATAGGGTGCATGCCTACTTTCCGCCCCTTGCAAGATTGCGTGCACTTTTCAGATTGCGCACACAAAAAAAAACCAATTGCCATAAAAGCTTCAGTCAAGAGTAAAAGTGAAACTCTAGATTTTAAGAAAGGAACTAATTTTTTTGTCCCTACTTGAAATTATAACAATTGAGACTGTTTATTGTATCAGAAACTGTTTTGATTGCGCCGACAATACAGCACGATTAAAAGTGAAGACAAAAACATTATTTTTTTAAATAAAAAAAAAATGCGTTTTTGAATTACTTACTACACCAATATTCAATATATGAAATATTAAATTTATTTATTTTTTAAATAACTGAAATATCACTTATGTGCATGCTGTATAACATATCACAGGTAAATGCGACAAATGTCCAACCAACAATGAAAGTACTCCACACGTCTCTCCAACTAAATACGGCCGAAATAAGCAAATGAAAAAAAGCGCATACGCACAATAATAATAATACATTGAACATAATAAAATAACATTGTGCAAACAAACGGATACTCGAACGAGCTCGTATGAAAACATACGAGTCGCAAAAGTGCCCTTATTATGCACACAAAGGTCTGCACCAATAAAAGGGATCGCTTCCTTTGAGTAACTTATACCGGGCACAGTATTACTTTACCGCATATCGGGATCAGATTCGATACTTTAAGATGTTTATTTTATTTATTTCGTTTTGTCGAATTCTTACATTTTTTATATATGGATTATTTCACAATGAATAAAATTTCAATCTAAATTTGATACGAATATAAATATCTACGTTTATCTGGTCTTTAAATCGAAAATTTATATTTAGAAATATTACCAGTATTCACTGTAATAATTTATACATTCGTAACGAGAAATTGATTTAATTGAAATAATAAAAAAATTTATTAAGACCAAGTGCAAGGACACCGCGATACTGGGCGCCGGCCGAATATGCAAATAAAGCCAGTTTATTAATATTTATCAACAAATAAATTTCAAATAAACGAACGCCTTATATAATGTATTCCACGAGCACTTTTATTTGTGGTACATAATGTCGTTACGAGCGAACAAATCCGATTATCCCTCGTGAGGGGAACAAAGTCACGGGATATTCCCGGTCACCCGCGGTCTTCGTAAGCTCCTAACAATCAAAACCTTGATCCTCGGTAAAATCACGCACAGATCGTTTCGGAATTGAAAAAAAAATAGCGGTTGCATTTACAATTGTCATCTTGGTGTGGCCGTTTGAATAATTGAGATTGATGATTTTTTTGCGATTTTCCAAAGTTGAACGAATCCGATTTTATTGAGGTTTTATGTGGAGATTTTTTTCGAATTCAAATCTTCTTTGAATGGTGAATTATTTGAAATTTGAATTTCTAAATATTCGTAGACTACGGATATGAATATATCTTGAAAGAAAATTACCGAATGAATAGTTCGGAATTTCCCTCATAGATGTCTCTTGTTATCTGATATACTAAAATTTTCTATTCTAAACAATATAATTTTTATACGAATTTATACTAACCAAATTTACATTTAAGATTTTATTAATAGCTTTATTTAATTATTTTTTTTCTGGTTTTACGACTGTATCATATTCGCGGCAGTAAAAAATCTACTTAAATAAATTATTTTAATAAATTCAATTAAATTTCAACGTTTTAACTATTCGCACGCTGTCATCATAATAAAAATCACTCAATAATTCAACCCTCAAATTGAGAGACTTCAATGCTCGAAAGTTCAAGTGTCGAAGCCCTCAAAGCTCACACTTCAATACGACAAATTAAACAATGAAACAAAACAAAAATCACTTACATTATGTAGTTTATAATAAAGTCCACATGCATTGCAGACTGGTTCGCCGTTTTGGTTGCGCCGCCATAACGTCGTCGTCGTCGTCTTACAATTCGCACACGAAGTACCCGCTCTTCTAGCGGCACTCTGCAATGACTGTAACAAACAAAAAAATATATAAAACAATCTAAATATTACAAACATTCTTTTAACGAAAACACAGCAAACATCAGACAGTATGGAGGCGAGATAAAAATTGTCAAAATTCAAACTGTATCGGTGAACGCACGAGTGTACGCATTAGTATGCAAATCTAACGCGTTAACAAGTTACGACGTTGTTTTACATACAAAAAGGAAATAATTACGCCGGAGCGACCCGCGATTTAATTCGCCCATAAAACGGAACTGTGTACCGGTGTGGAGAAAAAAATTTTTTTTCTTCGATTTCCACCCGGTAAAGTTCACGAACGTACGATTTTTCAACGCTCGCCCGAACATAACGAAGATCCTTTTTGAATTCATAATTTATTACGTTGTAATCGGATACTCGCGTTGTGTAATCGAAGCGACGCGTTTATCTCTCAATCTATTGTAGTACGGACGAGCATTAATAAAAATTATATATGTGCATAGTTCAAGATTCCCAAATGTTCGGGGAAGGGTTGATATGATCTGAAAGGAATTTAACGTGTGATCAATCGTGGATCTTTTGCAATGTGTTCAAAATTGATTTTTTTTCCGTATGACTTTGTATATAAATGAATTCGGGATTATTATATTGAGAAGCGCTGTATTAGTACATAAAAAAGGCGTTTTAAAAAATTGAGTAGAGTCCTTTTGTGCTAGAGCATTAATAAACGATAAAGGATTACAAAGACAACATTTCCTATACACGAGGACTTGACACCTGGGCCCGAGAATCCGGACGGGATTTGGACAAAAAAATAAATAATAAATATGTATACAATGAGAATTAAAAATAATACATTAAAGTGGATATAAATAAAATGAACGAGCGAATAAACCCCGCTAACAAATAAGCATTCAATAACAAAACTACTCCAATTCAACTGACAACCGAGAGATACTACCTTTTTGTATCCTCTTAAAAACTCATCAATAATCACATACCTGCCGGCCGCGATCGGACAACGGAGTGAACCAAAAAATACCATATTTTACTAATCATTTAATTTGTCATGAATATATTATTCATTTTTATTGAGTTTACAGCTTAATATTTTCTCCGGAGGTAAATATTTAATAGGTCCAATAGATAAACATAATCAATCAATAAAGAATGATTCAATCTCTTCTATTTTTTTGAAATTAAGTAAAATTCAATTGTATCAAAAATAAATAATATTAATATTATATCGAAAATAATCAACATCAAAAGATTTTTATACGAAAATTTAAAATAACTACCAATTTTTTTATGTGCTTATTGTGACCGATACTTTTTGGACGCACTGTACGAAAATAGCTAAAGACGGCCTGTCAAAATCGGTGTGTGCCATCTTCCATTGTGGCCGTAATGCATCATTCGGGCTTGGATGGGTCCACCAAATAAGCCGATGTCCTGACAACAACAGGGCAGGACGAGGGCCCACTAAAAGGATAGAGAGCCCTCTAATAAAGACGTGTCCCGACACTCGTACAAGTATATTGGTTTCCCATTATAAAATACATTTATACCATCCCCTATATATAATAGCGGATTTCTGTGTGTCCGTGTGTGCCGGTGACGCTCGCGATTTTAAAACGACGCGTCGATACGGTTATTTTTTGCGTCTTTAAAATTATTATTCATGTGTATATGGTCTTTATGCGTATATACTTAACGTCTATAATATCATGCAATGAAAGCATCTCTATTGACTTAATACGTCAATTATTACGCAGTGGAAAAAATATTTGAATATACATGTATATAATCACCGATGACAGATGTCTATGTCAATTACAAATGTACTGGTTTTATTTATTAAATATTAAATATATTCAAATCGATTACGAGCATCGGGTTGCCTATATATCATAAACAAATAACAAATGAACTATTTTCATTTTATAAATTAAATATTAAATATTCAAATCGGGTTTCCACATTTTATCGTTTTCCGTTTCTTAACAAAACCACAGCCGATATTATTAACATCGGGCCTATATACTAATTCTATATAAAAAATTTACATCAAAGATGCAACGTTGCACCGAAACTATAGCAAAAATTTACGACCTCCCGCAAACAATACGAACGAAAAACAAGAGGGGCGCACTTTATAATACACGAGTACGAGTGCGTGAAGATACACGCGAACCTACAAGCAATTACAGATAACGAAATTTCCCCGACTTTCCCTCTGTATGCGCAATTACAACCCCCGACGTGCATCCCTTTCCGTTGCGCGCGATCGCCCGGCAAGGTGTCCCGTTTTCGTCGGGCTTTTCCTGGCTAACAACCGAACCTGGCTAGGTCCCTTTCTGGCTTGCGCGAAAGCCTTAATGGCTGCGTCCCTCTCTGGCGAGGACTTTATCGCGCCGTGAAGATCGCCATCCAATTAAGGCTGACAATCCTGTGACAGGAACGAGCGCAGTTATACGCGCGACAGTACTACGCTACGGGGACAATACAGGAACGTACATAGTACGTAGGTTGCTCTCTCTTACTCTTTTCGCTTACGTACTGTGGTAATGTTGCGTACAGTCTATCTAAGCGTTTGTGATTTTTTTTAATTTAAATTTTAAATATTAATAAATTCTTGGGTATTGAATGTTTTATTAATCATCTAATTTAATACTTGAATATATAATCTAATATAAATTATTCGATAAAAAAATAATTTTAATATTTAATCCATTGTTGTTTTATAATAATAATTTTGAAAGGATCAAATATTTTCAAAACAATATTTTAAAAATGTTTTATCAATAAACAAATACTGCATATTAACTTTTCCAGCGCACACATTTCCCATTTTCGTACATCGGAATTCCTTGAGTGTACAAACTACCAAGGTACATATAGAACAGACTACTACACGTATTAAATTTACGCTATGTACGCGTTTCGGCCATAAGATTTCGAGCGCGTGAGCCGAAAACCCTTTCGGAAATTTTCGGACAAAACGCGACCGTTCACAAAACGCCATTACATTCCCGCAAATGTCATCATCGAGACGTCTCATTATGCCGCGAACTTTCCGCGCTTCGAACGCCAACTATTTTTATCGTCGGCCATACTGCATAAGCTCACGCAACGCGGCGGCCATGTTGGCGAGCCGGCGAAGCCTCCGAGGGTGTTGTAAGGCGTTTTGTAAACAAGGTGTAAATTCGCATCGACCCCGAGGCGTAATTAAGCGAAACAACGGCAACGGATAAATCTTCGCGGTATACAAAGTGCACGATTAATATGCATCGAATGCGCTCCGTTACGGCGAGTTGCATCCGACGTCCCATTATGTTGTATTATAATAACTATTCGATGGATTCAAGGTTGGTTTTGCATGTGTTTCGGTGTGTAATAGTGAATGTTTTTTGAATAGATAAATAGTTTTTAATTTTTTTTTTAAGTGAAAATTGAAAATGATTTCGATGTATTTTTATCATTTATTCGGTTCATGTGTTTCAATGGAATTTTTATGTATTTGAATAAAAATTATAATAAACGAAAATCAAATGAAAAAGATTAAATTGATATGATTATCATTAAATAAAAATATTAAAGTTTCTTTGATATATGTATATTAGTGCGATTTCAATTTGTATAATTATTCGACAAACATATTTATCACGTAAACCAAAATATGATTATGATTTTAATATAATTATTTTTATAACTTTAAATTACTTCAGTATATTTTTTTACATATATTTAGATAATAACTGTATGAATGAAACAATTAAATGAATCAAAACAAATCTTTCTTAAATCACACTAATTAATTTGAAAATAAGGTACTCGCATTAGATCGTACATAATTGGATTACATGTTGATAAGAAGACGTTATTTAATAAAATTTTCACTAAAAACCTAATTAAAAATAAAACGTACAATATAATTCATAAACCCAACTCCGAATCAACAACCAACTCACCCCAACCGAAACAACAAATCAACCGATAACAACCCCAATTCCTAGTCTCAGATCGTCATTTACAGATTTAATCCGAAATTCATCCCTTATCGGAACACCGCTCGGGGTGCACATGTGTTTGCGCAATTAAATTTTATTACGTACGATCCCCATTATTGAAAAGTTCGGGGAAACCGAAAATGGATGTTTATGGGGGACCACGTATGCACTTGCACCGTACGAAATGCATCCTGGTTTAATTAAACGATATGCATCCGCCGACGAGGGCTCATTACGCCGACAAACAACAACAACGATGCATTGTTGGTGGGCAAAAACGTTGGATAATTTGGTGTGAAACTTGTACGAAAAAAATGGCGATTTTCGATGAAAAAATCGTACGAGTTGCAGACTAAATCTATTGCGTTGCTGATCAAAATGCATACATTGTAAGTAAAGGAGATTTATTAAGCGAAATATGTCAGTTTTAAATCAATCAATGCTGTGACATTTTAACATGTTAGTTTGTGTAATAATTTAAATTTTCCGTTATAAATTTATGTTATAAATATCGAATTTTGTGTGGAAAAAAATGAACGTTTTTCTACGTCGAAAAAAATCCATCAAAATACAAAGACGCAACGAAGAGGCTTTTTTCGTGCATTCACATGAGTGAGTACTCACTTCACTTAACACACGCTCACACACAAAAGTGTATTTTCTACGTACGAAATAATACATGGAAGGATACGTCTTTTGGCAGCGATAAAAATCGTGTCATTGCTTTTTTAGGTTGAAAAGTGTATCTCGAGAATTTCGGATATTCATCGACGAAAAAAACAGACATAAAAGAATATCCCCATAGAGAAAAAAGACGACATTAAAAACCAACAATGCACATTCTTTGAATACATTTGCCCGAGTGAAAATTCCTTTTATGGTGTTTTGCGTTTCCATTAAGGCGCGCGTCTTCTAGTACCGTTATACGATATAACACGCCAGCACTCGAGATTCGTTTGATTGATGCACTTATGCTTTTATTTTATTATTATATATATACGTACGAACTGTGCGGCGCAAAATATGTATATTTATGGTGAATGAAGCTATACGGAGTATGGCTCTCTAATGGAAAAGTCATTGTTTCTATTCATGGCTTTTCAGGGGTCAGCAGCTCGGTCGAAGCAACGCCGAATTGTACAAATACGAGTTACTGTAAATTTCCTTTTTCCATTGTATGTAATAAAACGATACGTATCGCAATCATAATCATTGTCGTTTGCAAGCATAAACCACTATTATGCTATATTGTTATTGCGATTTGGGTAACGTGTAATACGAACCATCTATTTTATTTACTTGTTATATGCGACGTTTACGTCAAGGAATTGATAGTAGTTCGTTATTGAATGTGTATAAATTATAATGGTTTTTCGTTTTATGATCGATGAATATTTTTTGTACTAAATTTCTGATTTTTCTTTTGTATGTGAGTACTCAATATTACATAAAACAGTCATTGATTTTAATCGAGATCCGTCAAATGTACACGTACGTATGTATAAAAAAGATGGTTAGAGAAACCTTATCTAAAAATTTAAATGTTTCGATTTTCTATCTAAATTAACCAAATCAATATTTAACACTGATTTTTTTCAAAATTCGTTCAAATAATGATGATTTTTGAGTAAAATGTTTTTATTGAAACATTATTGCAGAAATCTTCATTTTGAACAATATATTTATAAATTTTATCATAAAAATTAAAGAACATACACATCCTAAAATAATTAAATAACTTTTTATTATAATAAAATTATTTAAAAATCTAATACAATAACATTCAATTTGCATCGTAGAATCAGGAGACACAATGAGATTTTTTTTAATATTAATACACCAGTCGAACTGATGAGAACTAAAAGAGTTAATCGGTGGCGCTTATTGTTAGCATTTGCGAAATTGATTTTATTATATTATTTAACGTACTATTTTTATGGACTTGTGGAGGTGTGCAGCCGTAATACGATTTTAGTTGTGTGTTTATATATTCAGAGCGGTTCATACATATTCAACGGGCTGTGTATTCTGACCAATTTGCCCGTTAAAACAGAATCACGGACCGTAAAATGTATGAAAATATACGGTAAAAACAAAAAGGCATTGTTTCTGACTTGTACCCGCTTATTTTTTTGTTCCAAAAAACAGACAAAGAACCAGGGAATAAATTTATAGAGAAAACCGACCGTGTTTGGTGGTACGGTGCAAGAGCGAAATCGTCGGCCGGATTAAAAGCGTAACAACACAACCACACAACAACAACGAGTCCACTTTGACGAAACTCATTAAGCATTTGACGTGACGAATCGAATGTTTACACAACTCCATTCGCGATAATTTATTGCTTTTTGTTTTTCTTTATTCGAAGACGGTTACATATCCGATTTGGATTGTGTATTCTTTTTGATATTTACAGTTTTTGTTAGTATATATAGTGTATTTGCATATAATGGAAGATTGTTGATTAATCAATTATGTGAAAACGGATATAATTGCTGATTATTCAGTATAATTTGATGTGTATTCAATATTTTTTTTATGAAATATAATAGTCAGATAATCTAAGGTGATAATCTTTATATTTGTTGTTTTAAAATTTCAATATTCAAATTATCGTTGTTTAAAAAATATATAATTGATTTTTATTTTAGATATAATATTAAAAAAAATTAATATAGAGTATCATTAAACTTTCAATTTTCAATCATTATTTGGTTGTTAAATAATATTCATAAAATTTTATGACTCATTTAGAACAAACAATTATGTAATAAATATTCGTTTTTAATCTCCAATCAAATTGTTATTATCCTTTTGCATTTAAATATAAACACGTAAAAACTCAAATTTTTCACCAACATCCCCTATATATAATAGCGGATATGTGTGTGTGTGTGTCTGTGTGTCTGTCTGTCTGTCCGTCTGTGTGACCGTCTTTCGTCTGTCACGATGACGCTCGCGACTCTAAAACGACGCGTCGATACCCTATATATGTATAATTATTCAAGCGTATATGGTCTTTATGCGTATATACTTAACGTCTATAATATTATGCAATACGTCGATTATTACGTAGTGGAAAAAATATTTGAATCCCTTATACTTGTATATAATCACCGATGACAGATGTCTGTGTCAGTAACAAATGAACTGGTTTTATTTATTAAATATTAAATATATTCAAATCGAGCACGGGCATCGGGTAACCTATATGTCACAAACAAATAACAAATGAATTATTTTGATTTTATTAATTAAATATTAAATATTCAAATCGGGTACGGGTATCGACTTTAAAATAAACATATACACGTCCCGATGCTATTAACATCGGGCCTACATACTATAATCTTATATTCTGGAGACATTTCGCAAGGGCACGGTTATAACATTATTTTGCATAGATATATTCAATTTTTATTTTATTGCGTAACAGTATGGTTATCAATACACAACCGACGTTATTGAAACATCGGGCCTATACACTATCTCTAATAATATTCTTTCGAAATTTTCAGCTTATGTTTCGTACCAAAATTCAAAAGTCGATTGATTTCTTACGAATCTCTGACTCTAGCGGAGTCGGAATCGGAGTCGGCACACCCCTGACAATATTATTTCGAAAATTTCGGCTTTCCACGGCGGATCGCGTCTGTCGCACATGCTCATCACCGGATGCCCCGTCTGCCAAATATAGAGTTCAGTTAGGTGTTGGGGCTGCGGCCACCAGACAGGATGCTCATTTTGCCATTTCGGCCTCGTCACGGAGCCCCTTCTTTTTCTGCTCCCGGCTCGGTTGGAAAACGTCCTTTTACGGCGGTGTCGACATTTTTGTCGAGCCGCTCGCGCCGAGGAAAAAACCAAAATGGTCGACCGCTCGCCGTCGTTTCGAAGCCGACGGACGAAAAACGCCGCGGACGTTCGGTTGTCGAGGCTCTCCGTTTCGAAAAAATGAAAAGATGAAGTCGTGTATGATGAATCGCAAGGATGTCGCGATTAATAGGATTTCGCACCTCCCGAAGTCTCCGGAGTGTTGTCGAAGGTGCGAAGGCCGCGAAGGCTGTCCGGCGTGAAAGTCGCGAAAATTTCGCGGATATTTTTAACTGTTGCTTCGATGAAATATTCAAACGAGTTCTGAAAGCGGTTGACCAAAATATACCCCTTGCTGTGTCTGCATTATAAGTGCGTAAATTAAGTTGTTTTTTTTTATGGATTTCGCGTATAGTTTGGATGTTATATTTATCGATTTTTAACCCCATCTTATCGAGTTTTAGGTTTGAATGTTTACAGTAGTACATTTCGCCGTCCGAACTGTTGGAATGTACAAATTTAGACGACGTAAGGAAAAATAATTAGTAAAAACTGTCAAATATAACTTCCTTTCAACACGCAAACGCACAAACTTTCCGCGATATTTATTAAGAGACCTTATTTGCAAACGTATAATGCATAAATTAAACGTGAGATACACTAACAATAAGAAATTTAATTTAAGCACCTATAATGCATTTTTAGACGTCAAAATATATAATATACGCACCTGTAAAGTATCAGGTATCGTAATGTCAAATCTTAGAGAACTTCAAAATAACATAACTATGAAATCCATTGTTCAAAACATAATGCAAAGCATTTATCTAGAGACATGCATAGAAACCGCGCACCCTTCTCTCGTCGGTTCCATCACAAACCCCTGTCCAATATCTTATTACACTTTGGCTTTGCGAAACTCAAAAGTTTGTCGAGATCTAAAACGTATACAGAGCACGCTGGATACTCTATTGAACTCCATTCTTAGTAATTAGTGGCTTGTCTGGTGGAGCAACTGCACGTGATCGCCATTTAATTAACTCGTCTTTGTTCACCTGAGCTGTACTAAATTCAAAACATTCGAAAAATGCATTGGCAATTAGAAAATATTCGTAAAGTGTATGCTTAGAAACGATAATTTTCGTAGTAATGATAATTCGATGAACAATTAGTGACATGTATTACCGTAGAATTTTGAGTAATTTCATTGATTAATGAGTGTCGTCATTATTGTCATCATATGAGGCTTTTTAATAAATAATTTGAGATCAGTGGATTTGACGAGTTGTCAACTAATCGTTATGCATGCAGATCGAGCCATTTCTTATATATAGTTGAAAATATGTTCATTTTCGTATTTTTATATAATATAATAGCTAATATCCGTATCTCTGTGCTAACGCTCATAAACTGTATATGATAACTAGTAACGTTTGATATGGGCTTTTTCTATTATTTTAATAAGTTGTTCCTTGAAATGAATATGAATTCCTAAATTTTGAGTTTATATACTCGTATATTTATTATAATTAGGGAAAGATACCCATCAAAAAGTTTAAATACTACCGAGTCCATAAATGGATTTTATGTTTAAAAAATACATCTACTGACCATCCCAATTGTCATTGATCAATAATCATTACATTTCATAAAGCTAATACATGTACTCATCATTATATTAAATTCCGAAAATTTTCATATAAATTTTTCAAATGAAAAATAACTCCAAAATAATTTCAATCCCACAAAACAACCCTTTCCAATAAAATCCATGTACAGACCGTTTTATTCATAGCTCAATGTTAATTTGACAATACCAAACCATTGAATCATCAAAAAAAAAGCGTTACAAACGCACAAACCAGATCACAATCAACATCAACATCCGAAAGTGTCCGTGACGTGCCGTTTGGGAACCTCTGGCTTGTTGTTGTTTGTAATGTTGAGCCGGTGCATTCTTGAGGCCGGCCCGGTTGTACGGTTTCCGTTATACCGATACAGTTGACCCCGGATAGTCAGAACTCCCATATTTTCGAAATGGACCGATTGATGCGTCCACATGGGAGTCGAGTGTTGGCATCGTTGAATTTTTTTATATATATTTTTTTAATTATTGACAATGCGTTATGTCGTTGAATCTTTGCCGTCATTGGGTGTCGTATCTAAAGGAGTCTTTATGGATTTAAAAAAATAAAATGTGTCGTTTATGAAATTGCTTATTCGTGTCGTATGCGAATAATATATTATAATTTTTGATGTTTTCAAAATTAAACGCTTTCGTTATCCGAAATATGAACATGTTGTTCGTTGGCATTCATTTTATCTAACGAAACATTAATCTCGTAGATAAAAATCAAAGCTCAAAACGAAAAAAAAAAAAATAACTATTGACACTTTCAAACCCATGAAAATGGAATTGGAATTGAAAACGAATGTAATGAAAAAGAAGTCCAAATTTCAGTGAAGAACGTCGTTTAATTTCGAAAAACATCTACATATATTGTTCGCATACGACAAATATCAAAGTTCGGGCTGCAGCCCTCCCTCATATAAATACCTCATATTTTACTTTTTACCTCCACCTTATTTCTCATATTATACCTTAAATTGACATTTGTATTTTGTTATTATTTCGATCATATATTATCATCATCATTAGCAACGTATTAGTTATCCACTGCAGGACGAAATCTTATCAACTAATGTGACAGATTAGGCTATACATTATCGCGCTATCCCAAATCGTATTGATAAGGAGCAGGAAATGAAAGACAAAAATCGTCAAATTCCAACAAACGAGGCTCTCAGGCGTTTCTATATGCTAGATATTGTGATCGCTGTCCACTAATTGTAAGCATATTGCAATATCTTCCAATGAGGCAGACGAGATAGGGGCTGAGCAGACTGTGCCCTCACTGATTATTTTGCGTTCGCAATGACCATTAGTTCGGCAAACAAATTGAGGCCCATATATTAAATAATATTAATTTAAACATAGCCGTAGCTTCTTTAATCTAAATTTAAAAATAAAAATTGAGCAGTTTTTATTGGTGAACATTCATTCAACAAAAAATCGGAACCGACTGTATTCGAAATACGTATTGTCGTCGGCAGCTGCCAGCGAGGCCCAGGTACCACACCCGGACAGGTAAACACGTCTTCTGCTTCTTCCATCCACTTCTTTTTTGGCCTTCTTTTTTCCGAGGCTTTTTCGATTTCTTTTTTCCACCGAGTCGCGTTGTCGCAGCGTGCCCGCATTGTTGCGGCGTGCGTTGTCTTAGCGCGTGCCGTTTCGTTTGTTAACATCGGTTGTTGTTGTTGTTGTTGTTGTTGTTGTTGTTGTCTTTTGGGATGGTTGCACTTTCGCTTTGGATGGGTGCTAGATTCGGGCGGAGTTTTGGAATCGTCATGAGCGATGATCGATTGTAATATCGGATGAGGATGCTTCGTTTGATTTTGTTTGATTGAAATTTGTAAATGTTTTTAGTATGAATAAGAAGTTCAATTATAATGTTATTTTTTTAATGATTATTTTTTATGAAATTTAAGCATTTTGAAGGTATGTGACCAAATGTTATTTTTTGCGTGAAATTTTATATTAAATTTTATAAATAAATAATGCTTATTGAAAAAAACAACATTTTTTTATAAGAAGCGAAAATACAAATTCTCTGATGATACACTTTCCCTATAACATAGTTATTAGAGTATCAAAGAATACGTGTTTTAAAAAAATAATTTACTAACAATTTGCTATGAGTGTTACCACAAAAAGGCAAATGAAAAATAAACACTGTAATATAGAGATTCAACGCAACGCTGTTGTATTTAATCAAATTTCAATTAGTGAAATATCATTCGGCACCGGGAAAATAGCATTTCATAAAATAATACCCCATCAATTAATTTGTAACGCGTCAATACTGCATTTATTCCAATCCAGACTCATCAATCAATGATTTTCAATCATCATTCATCTGAATGTGTAATAAAAAGCGATAACTTCAAAATTACAATTGTACAACATATACAAATATCAACCGAAAACTAAAATCATATAAGAAGCCCATAAGTTAACGAAAACAATCCAAATCGAATTGTACAAAATACAAATCATATAAGAGGCCCATACGAATACATTAAACCCCCCTATAACGTCATTTTTAAATTAATTTTTTTTAAATTTGTTTCAAATGTATTTGAAACAAGCAATTAACACGCAAAAATATCCAAAAAAAAGAAAAAGTTTCATTCATTGATTTCCCTAGATTCCCCTCTATAACGTCGAACCTATCTCGACGCCATAGAGAGTTTCACTGTATACAACGAATCCAAATTGAAACAATTCCAATTCGAAATCAAAACCTCAAAGTGAATCCGTCAACCATAATGGAAACCGTCAATCGAATAATAGGCCGTGTGCCTGCGAAGCATCGATTGTTCGATTCGCGGTTTCGCATTCCGTTTTTCAAAAGCGAATCACGTTGGCAGCGCTGGCGGCTCGGCGCCGCGCGGTTGGCAGCACCTGCGCGCGGCGTCCAGAGCGTTCCCCTCGCGCCCGGAGGTCACTCGCCTCCCAATTTGGGAACCGTTGACCTCGCTGGCGCGTACGACTGGTTCATTCACATAAAAATCAATCACGTTCCATTGCGGGACAAGTTTTTCTCGGCCAAAAAAACGACTCGCTTTTACGCTACGCTTATTGTGTGCCGAGTCGTTGTTTTTTTTTTCGTTTCGAAAATGGCGCCAAACGCGGCGGTTTTTTTTTTTTTCGCGCGCGCCGTTTGCAGGTTATGGTCGCGCCGAGCACACGCTTTTCGGCCGAGCGGGAAATGGAAAAGTTCCGAAAACGTGTTGGATCTCAAAGTGTGGACGTTGCGTCGTTTTTTTTTTTTCATTTTGTTTTTTTCGACGGACGCTCTCGGCATTGTGACGGTTTAATTCCCGGAATGGGATCGCGTTGTATTTCAATTGGAATGTTTCAATTGATGCGTGCGAGTTTTGAGTCGTGGCGAAAAATCGAGCTTTGTAGCGAAATCGTTTGAAGTTTTAACGTTTCATTGTCGGTGCTGAAAACGTGAAATTTTTTATGTGGAATAGCGTCCTTTCGTTAAATTGATAAAATAGCATTAACTCTTCGTTACATGAATTTATATTTTTCGTCAAAAAAACATTATATAACTTTATATAATGTAGAAAAAAGAAAAAAAAAATTTATGAAATGTAGCGTCCCAATCTACCATATTTTAATTTTTCAGTGTAAACAGAATATGGTGGATTCAAATAATAATAATAATTTTCAAAGCTACAAATATAGAATAAAAAAACACATTTTTGAAGCTATTTTAATTTGCAACAACATGAAGCGAAATGATGAAAATTTAATCTTTTTTTATAATATTAGATAAGTATTTATGAATCAGAAATACAATTAAAATTACAAAAACTAACTTGATAAATAGATTATTCATCATGATATAGTACACTCATCGCGTGAGAGTTCCCGACCAAAATTTCGACCATTCATCTGACTTACGAGTTACGATTAACGAGTCTCTCGTAACTTCTGACTATCGAAAAACCTTCTGACATCTAACGTGAAACAATTCGACATTATTCCGCAAAAAAACGAGAACACATAAATGTACAAAGTTAATACTTTTGTGCGACTCGAAAAACACAACTTACACGATGCAACGACGATAGCACGGTTCGGATTTGTAAAAATTACGTCACATCGAATTTCGAAAAGCGCTTTAACCGTTGAAACGGGGGCGGTTATCGACTGCACGCAGTACATATAAGTTCTCGAGAAATTGAACATTCTGGTTTCGAGATCCGGGAACGGTCTCTTTTGCGAATTGTTAATGCGACCGCATTGCTCGAACATGGCGTATCGAAAAACTGCAAATTTTTCTCTCCTTCGAATTTCCGCGATCGACAATCTTGGAAATTTATCTGCTGTTAGATATTCTGGATATTGGTTTCGGATAAAATGAGGGGCTCGGTAGTAAATAATGGCAAGCGCCAAAAATATAAAACTGATTTTTTTTTCTATTTACTACAAAAATTAGTACGTCGTAAGTCGAGGACTACATGTAGATAGATTTTTCATTTTGCATAAATTTATATTTAAAAATAGTATTCCAGACGACTAAATTTTATTGTAAGACAGAATTTAAGATATATAAATTTTATTTTGTAAAATTTGGGCAATGCCGCAAAATGATAAAATGTGAGTCTTGATGAGTTCGAATACTCGTTCAACATACGCATATCCATGTACTGACCGTGCCAATTATCACTTGACTTCGTTGATAGCATAGTACCAATACGTTCGACCAGATTTAAAAAAAAAAACACATAAATAATTCGATAACATTTTTATTTAGAATATACGTCATTCACGTTTCCGTATCGATACGTTGACGGAAATGCGATTATATCAATAGTATAAAATAACGTATATTTTTTTCATTTTTGAATACAGTAGTCCTCGATTTACAACGTTTTGCATTTACGACCGAAAAATTTTTTTTTAAATTATTTTTTAAAAATTGAATGATAAATCTCAAGCGGATGTGAGAAATAAATACGGACGAATGTAGAACCGTCAAAAAAATTCGTATTGAAAGAAATGGCCGCTGCTTTTAATTTAATTAATCAAGGAATACAAAAATTTGAAATGATGGACCCAAACAAGCAGTACAAATTCGACTTACGACCTAGGTACAAAAACGTATCTCCGTCGCAAATCGAGGACTATCTGTACAGCCATTTTAATTTATAGGACAGTTCATTGAACTTTAAAAAAAAATTACGGCAAAAAGGCAAAACTTAAGCACATTTAAAAGCAATGTCGTCGCTGAGAACTTTGATACTTGGAAAAAAAATGAAAGCGGATGCTCGAAAAGGGAACGCCTGGTGACCCTAGCCTCAATCGAACCGCACACAGAATGCGCATCACGTGCGAGCCGAACCCTAGCTTTACGGACTCGACGCACACGGGCCGCTCGTCCGACGAATCGATTCCCTCGTTCGAGACGAGACGTTTCCGAGAAAAGTGGCCCGTGAATGAATATTCATTCTCATTTTCCTCAAAAATATCGAAGTTTTCGTCTTCGTGCGGTAAGGTGTCGGTCCGTAAGATGAATGGTGAAATCATCCGCGTGCTGACCGCGTCGTAAATTCGGTGGGAACTGGTGTGTCCCACGAGGTTGGACCGTTGACATTCGGTAAACAGAATGGTTAGTGCATGTGTGCGTTGCTGTTAAGATTGGTAAATTCTAGATTTTGGCGGTGGATTGTTGTGTGTTTGCTATGGTAGTATACGCGGTGATGGTTTGAGAAAAAAAGCTTGTGAGCTTTTTCCGTTTCGGGATTCCGATAAATCGTTGAAATTAAGTAAAGATTTGGTATTGTTTATAGGCGAGCGTGTGTTTTGTTTGAATGTATTGGGCTTTTTGTTTGATGTAAATTTGAAATTTTCTAACGGTCGTTTATCGTGAACAATTTCACGTATCTTTTGAACTTTGGACTTTTATGGTAACATGTATGGAAAAGTCAACGGTTTCCGAAAGCGTTTATTCACATTGATCTTTCACGTTAAGCGACACGTGTCACGGTCGATTGACAAACGGAATCGCATTCAATTGATCTTTGAACATTGTCGGATAGTCATCAAACCCATATCGTTCAAATTCAATTTCTTTTCAAATTCGTTTGAAATAAGCAATTAATTAAAATCAAAAAACCTTAATCCCCTATAACGTAGAATCTATCATGATTTTTTGGGGGATTTACTGTACATGAATTTTAATCAATATTGTACAAAATTATAGTACAGTAGAATCTCACTAATCCGGCACTTCGATAGACCGATACGTCCAATAATCCGGCAACCTCCACCCGCACCTCCTTCGCCTCTCTATGCGTATGCGCTCCGTCGTCGTCTCGCAGTCTAACCTCAAAACTTATCACGTGTACGTACGTACGTATTTACCTGTTGTATAGTTAAAAATGTCAAGCAAACGGAAACGCAAGATTCTAGCTTTGAAAGATAAAATGGACATTTTAAATAAGTTAGATAGTAGAGAAAATGTGCAATCCAGTAATCCGAACATTTCAATAATCCGGCACCCTCTACTTTTTAATAGTGCCGGATTAGTGAGATTATACTGTATAATTGATATGAAGGAGAAGCAGCGTCGCATACGTGCACGTAAAAAGCGGTTTGCGAGCCTCGCGTATAGAAACAAATGTCTTAAAAAAAATAAAACGAAAAACCTTAACCCCCTACAACGTGGAATCCGTCACAATTTCATAGCGGGGCTCACTGTACATGAATATTAATCAGTATCGTACAAAATTGAAGTATAATTGATACGAAGAAGAAGCGGCGTCGCATACGCGCACGTAAAAAAACGGCCCGCGAGCCTCGCGTATACAAAAAAAAAAAAAACGAAAATTCAAAAAACCTCAACAAGCGGAATCCATCACGATTCCATCGGGGTTTTACAATACGCGAATATCAATCTATACATCATACAAAAACAA
>JAOXNN020000065.1:1974322-2010077 GCA_028571205.2 Hydropsyche betteni | reverse complement strand
ACAATCGGGTTTTCACATTTTATCGTTTTCCGTTTCTTAACAAAACCACAGCCGATGTTATTAACATCGGGCCTATAAACTAGTGATATCATAATTTCAAACTATATTAAATTCATTCGTATTAAAAAAAATACCCTAGACCCAAAGGGATTAATATGTTTTACTAGTATAATATATATTACTTTGATATAATTGAAAACCGTTTCGTACTATTGTACTAATTATTGAATTAATTTTACTTCTAATCGTTTTTACTTCGATCAATTTAAATCAAATTTTTTCAGAATGATTAATATTATTTGAATTTTTAGACATTTTTCCAAATATTTTTATCAAAAACATTTCGAAAATATAAAGAAGAGCCATTAATTTTACTAACATTAAAAGAGTTCGCAAACACTTCAAAAAATTATTTAAAACACCATAATAATACTTAATGAATCAAAAACATATTTTTCAAATTTCCCTAAGATATTCCCTTAAATTACACAAAACTCAACAAATATAAAACCAACACACATCAAATCAAATCGAAATTCAAAATTAAAAAAAAAACCCCGAACGCGCCCAATCAAACGCGACAAATCCAACCCGCCCAGCATCCCGAAACCCGAACAACGCCAATCCATAACGACCGTTAACGACACGCGTGTGTGTGTGCAACGGACGTGACGTAATCCGGGGTTGGAACCGTTACGTTTTCCGAGCCGGTGACGTCACGGAAAAGCGCCCGAGTCCGGTCACTGAACGCGCCGCGATCAATATGTGGCGGATAGACGTCGCGTGCGTGGAAAACCCAAGATTTCCACCGGTTTTCGGGGTGTTTGTTTGTTTGTAGTTGTGTGGATCTTTGGTGGGGGGTGTTGTCTGTGTGTTTATGTGGAAAAGTTGGGGTTTTCGGTGGGTTTTCGCGTGCAAATGTAATTTTGATTGGTGAGATATTATATGTGTTGGGTTTTTCGTGCTCGTTCATCTCTTTATTGGTTTTATTACATTTTTTTTAAATTTAGTTGTATGTATTTAATCTATATTGATAAATCGAATAATTTTGATATAATTGTTTTTTTTTAAATATTGAATACATAAAAAACATAAATTTATTGAAAAAAAAATGTATGATTATCTTATTATATTTAATTTTAAATAATTTCAATTAAAGAATATACGATAACAAAAGCTTTTTTTTAATATATTATACAGTTTTATTTGATTCAGTTATGATTTTATAAAACCTATCGACAACTTAATAGAATTATTAAATATTTTAAATTACATAATACTTGTTATTGCCACTATCAATAAAATTTTATAAGAAAAATACTAATAATGAAGTCATGCAAGTTGTTGCTATTTAGTAGCGAATGAAAAACATTTTGTCGATGCCCATAATAGGGAAATCATAACTTACATAATTTCTCAGTGCAAATTTATGCACATACAAAAGTGCGAAATGCAAACAATTCGTTTTTAATTTGTAATTAATTCGTACGGTGCAATTAACGGTAATGACTCACCGTATCGATCGTGAAAGATAACTATCGTGAAATTCCGCAACCATACAATGTACGCATGAAATTCGAAACAATCCCCAGCAGAAAAGTGAAAAATAAATGAGCGAAACTCGCTAATATGATACGAAACGAAAAATAAATAAAAAATCAACCGGCCGAGCGACATTTTTGCAGATAAGATCTGTGTCATCCTTTTAATGGGAAACTTACGCAACGCGCATAATAAAGCATCTTTGCGATTATGCTCCGAAATCGACATTGTTCGCTTATTAATCGAGCGGATTCCTCAGGCAATTAACCGAAAAAAAACCATCGACTCTCTTTTGCAAGATTCGCGCTTAACGAACTTTTTCCGACGACGCGAAAAAAATAATAAGAAAATACAACTTTCGTTATCTGAATCTTGTGAGTCGTCCGCAATGTTAATTACCCGTTTTGTTTGCACGCAAATAATATGAAACGATCGAGCCGATAACGCATTTCGATCGTTAATAATAATTCATTAAATTAAGTTTTTTTTCGTGAATTTAATTTTAGACAGAAAACATCGCATTTTCGGAATTAAATATTATCCAAAACACGCGTATGAGTTGGTTTTAATTGATGATCGAGCGAGTGAGTCACGTTTAAATCACGTCGAAGCCTCCAGCGCTCCCGTATATAAATATAAATGAATAAGAAATAAATAAAAGGCAGCTAACGAGTCTCGATTTATCATCGATCGGCCTCTCTCCATGGGAAATGTCGATGACAAAAATAATTAATAAGCGGGTTTCCGGACACCGTGCGAATGTGTCGCCTCGTTCAATAACGACGATCCGTTAAGTGTTAAGACGTCGTTAATGGTCGACTTGTTGGATATTCCCGCGTTTTCCGTCCAACGGGACGTGTCGCCGTATTATTTATTGCATATCGATCTGGAATAGTTCTAGATATAATACGAATTACAAAAGTAAAACACGTTCGAAATGAGAACTTCACTACCAAGTATCAACGCATTTTATATGCACTAAATACCAAAGTCGAGCGACATATGATAAGTTCAATAAATTCAAATATGACCTAAAAAATTATTGTATTAAAAAAAGAATGGTTTTAATTACATTATCATATAAAAATTTATAAATTTAGAATGAAATTCGAAAATCTTATAAATTTAAATTTTATTTATATGAAATTACCTGTTTTTATCCAAGTAACAAGATCATTGGATTAATATAATCACATAAAACTACTTGGAAAAAAATATTAAAAAAATGCTCAAAATTTAAAAACAAAAATCTTCTACTCGAATGAACGTTATTTAAAAAATAATGCTATATATATTGTTTTTCTTTCAAAAACCATTCATTTAATATATATGAAATTTACGTCAAATACAACTACATATATTTATTACATATTTAATTTTTCCCAAAATTATCTGCTGAGTTTCAAAACTATATTTAATCACCAAAAAAGTCATACACAAAATATATCGATTATTTCAATACTGTTAAAAAGTCAACATTTCACCATGGAACTATCCATATCCCATAAGATATAGCGTTCTTATTAGCTTGCTTATTACGAAGGCGGCATAACGAATCAATTTGTGCGAACCGATGAACGCGAGCTATGCGTTCGGTGGCCAGGGGCGCTAAAACTAGGGGGCCCGATAAAAATCTGCGAAAATGCGGTTGTTCAACGATGCGAACGTGTCGAGTGTCTATGCTTCGTGTCGAGGAGTGTGTTACCTTTTTCAGTTGGTGTGTTTGAAAATTTAATTATTTCATTAATTAATATCGGATGTTGTGTGTTGTTGTTCTGCGCAGTTGTGCGTTTTTTGTCGGAGTTCTCGGGTTTTAATATGAGTTGTGATGCATTTTATCATATTGTGAGATTTAATTGAAAAATTGCAGGATTTTACATTCTCGTGTTATGTAAATGCATCAGATAATATCATAGACAAAAAAATCGTAATTGTTTCATATAAAAGCGCTTTCTACTCGCATCAATCAAAGATCTTTTAACTATTTCGATCACGAAGATAAATTAAAATCATTGAACCGAACTCAAACTTATTAATCAATTATGTTATTTAACGCAATAAAAATCCAATCCGATATCTATATAATAATTAAAATCACCAATAATACATCGCTAATCGATTACGGCCACGCTTTGAAAAATCAACCCGATACACCGCTTGACAAGGCGATTCATATTGTCGACCGCTTAATTAAAACTTTATAGCGACTCTATCGCGATGTCGGATACCGCATTTTATCCACCGGCACAAATATCGTACCTACTTACACACAAGGCCCATACATGACGTCTTTATGAATAATTATGACATCAAACCGATATATTCGTCACGGAGCGCGAATATTACACGCGGCGAAAGACCGGCCCTGTTCGATAGGACCTGCATGTCTCACGGCTAAAACGTGAACCTGTTACAAATATTAAACCAAGAAGTTGGATCGAGCCAGTTTTATATTCAAAAACGTTAATCTGAAACCGAAATATGTATAGCGACCGTGATAAATTGATAAAATACGATTTATTATTTGATCATGTTGAGTATTGACGTGAATTTTTTTTTTTAAGAGTTTGAATCAAATTTTGAACTTTTTTCAATTATAAAACGAATCTAAAGGATGTGTTATACATGTATAAATTTATAAACGATCGCCGTCGATGTGCGGAAGTTGTAAATTCGTGGCGGCTATAGGGCAGGTGCAACGAGGACGTTATACAGATACTACAAGTTTATATGCATCGAGTGATGAATGTGCATACGACAAAAGTTTCGTCCTTCCGTTTGTTTGCCGACAGTGTCCTTATTGTTGCGAAACTCGAGTCCTCGAAGTGTCAAAACAGTTGTCGAAAGGCGCCTCAATTTATACGAACGGCGAGCGTTCATTGTGCGTCAATCGAACTCGCGGGCCATATGTAATGTCTTCGAATTTGAACGATCATAAATTATAATATTTATTATCTCCCCGTGCATATTTATTATGGTGTGCGTTTATTGAATTATATGTTGTTCGGATATGTGCGTAATTCGATTCGCGAACAATGAGTCGACCGTTATACGTTCGAATCGTTCTCCGTTCGGACGGTTTATAATTAAGTTGTTTATCTACTCGACAAAAGGGTTTTAATAACGATTTGTATTGGTCGTTTATTGTTTTTTTTTTTATTTAATTTTTTTATTGTTCGTCGATTCGACTTTCACTCAATAATCGGAGCTGGGGATCTAAAGTGTATTTTTTTATAAGTATCGTTTTTTCTCCGGATACATTAGCTCATATCTGTGATGCAGGTAACTATTTTTTAATCAAAGCGTTTATGAATGATCTTGTTATATCAATCAAATTTATTTTTGCGATTTATGAATTTTTAATATTAACGAAATTGTACAGATAATTGACATTCTTTTTTTGCATTGCCTGTTGAGTTTCCCTACGTTTATGCGTATTCGAAATAACTTTTTCTACAATTTACATGACACATCAATTAAACTCGTTCGACAGAAAATAAATTGTCGAAATAAATATAATGTAACGTTGTAAAAATTCGTCGTCACTCATTATATTGTAGGTACGATACAAAAAGCAGGTGCTCGCTAGCAGTTCTCGCGCGCGCTCAAGTAATTTTTTATTCCGAAAATTTTTTCCTACAACACCGGACAAATTCACGTCGATTTCCGATATCGAATGACACACACGAAACGACTTTTTACAAGATCTAGTTTTTTCGGTCTTTACATTGTACATATACTATTATTTATAATTTATTAACGGCGTTATCGCAGATAAGCGCGGGCGAGTATCTAGTATCGTAGCATTGTGGACTTGCGTAATTTCAATTACCGTCACCGGGTTTTGTCATCACTGTCATGTTAGAATTGACTTATCTGCGTTGTTTGGTTTTTTCTGTCTTTCGAACTCTACATGTTTCGTGTACGTCGATAAAATACGAACGGCGGGAATATCCCGAACGAGAAGTGTGTCAAGAACTTTTGTCGTTTTCGCCGCCATTAAATAATTACATGTCCGTGTTGACATTATCTCTCGGACTAGCATGAGCTTGCGCGATTATCCGACATTGCAAAATCGATTCAAATTATAAAAGATTGGAGAAAAAAAGCGGACGTTCCGAACAAGATATCGACAACCGCTTGAGAAATCAAACTAATCGAAGGAAAGACGTCGGATAGCGATCTGTGCACTAAATAACTCTATTATAGTTGTCTTTGTTAATTATTTATATTTTATTGAATTTATAGTTTTATTTAAGTTCGCTATGCCTTTTTGATATGAAGAAAAGTTTTCCCTTTTCGAACGCGAGTCGGTTCGACGTTTCGAACGACCACGCCTACCAGATTTAAAATTTGATTTACGGCGCGAACGTGTGATGATTCCCGCACAAACGGTCAACCTTTCTCACCGATGAGCCTCTTTCTACATATATATGTATGTATTTTATATATTATATATTAAAAGTTACACGTACGAGTCGTGTCGATGACTCCCCGTACCCAAAAAACAAAAGGTACACGGATTAACACCAAATGTTAAACACGATACGTACGAAAAGCGAAGGAAAAAAATTACCAATTAAAGAAGCCTCCGTTGAATATTTTTCCTCTTTATATATAGAATGAGATTCTGATGAGATCCGTACCGTAATCGAATAATTTTGTTCATTTTGTTTTCGAAATACTTTCAACCTTCATTCCATCGAATGGATTGATACGAAATTATTCGGAGTCAATGAACAGTCGAAAATGTACTCTCACTAGAACTCCATACGCGTAAAATAACCTTTCAATTATAAAATAAATAATTTATGTGATTTTTATGCACAATGCACTCACTAAAAGCAGCTAATGCTCATTTTGCAAAAAATGTGCAATCGGCCGGCCATTTTTTTTACATAACGCATTTCTAAATTTCCTCCAGTCCGAGGAACGAAGTCGATTCAGTTACGAAAGCAATTAAGCCTTTCAATTCATACGAATCGTTACAATTCTAGACAATCAATATTCATACATGTCGATTTGGATTGCGCAACCCGTTTAGAAAACGTATTCGCAAACGGTCTTTTCGAATTCGATCGTGATCCATCACCAACGGAGCGGAGTGGTCGGATGTATTATAATATATTATAATACACATTAATACGGCGAAACTACGATATTATAAACGTTCGAATGTGTGCAATTCATCATCTGGCCAATGACACGAATTTCCTGCATGACTTTCATAATCTACGCAAAGTGGTAAGATAATGGGCCGAAAACGTATCCACCCACTGTTTTACACATTTTCAGTATAAATCAAAATTCGTTTTGGAGAAAAGGCGACGGTCTAAGAACGCGTCTCGTCTCAAGGAGTTACAATGTTCTGGAGATGGAAAAAAAAATAAATTAGATATGAAAATTAAGTTGGCGCGATGAGTTGCACCTGCCCGCAGGTGATGCGAGTATAACGTTATAATATCACTATGATTATTTTTTTAGTACTTGTTCATATTAATATTTGTTATTTAAATAAGTAATTTTGGCCGAATCATTAATAAGAACATAATGGGTTTATTTATTTTAAAGTATGACGCAATCGAAACTGTTGCTGAACAAATCGGATTTTCAGTACGCGATAAATCAACGGTTTATAATTTCATTCGAAAATGATGAAGTCGTTCGCGTTTTATGCATATACAAAAGCGACGAAATAATTTTTATTAATATTCAAGACGTCTTGTGACGAGTCATTCGCTCTCTATAAATCACATAATAAATCATAGCACAATTCAACAACAACAGCAACACAAAATCAACAGAGTGTAACAGTAAAAACCTTATTTGCATACATCGCATCGGACATGCGCGCGATAATATCCCACCAATTTTCCACATTTCTATAAACGATATTTTACTGTCGGACGAAAAAACCCGAGAACGTAATAATACGCGTTGGAAAATAATAGTAAAAAATTGAAAAATTATAGAAAGCGTTCGTTTTCGGGCCGCGAACTGCAGAAAAACTGTTATAAGATCGTGTAAGTCCACTTTCGCTGAAACGCCGTGTAATTATTTTGATTTAATTTTCAACGAGTGCAAGATCTTTATCGATGCGATTCTTTTGTGAGTCGAATTTTGACTATGAAAAACCGCGAACATCAAATTACTGTTTAGAAATTGAATTTTTAACACTTTGACTCTCGCGAACAGGCTCGTCGTTGTGGAAAATTATAGGCGATGAATTTTCCTAGAGACATAAATTATTTTATTTAAGAGAGTATTCGACGTTAAACCGAGGTTAAAAGTCGACAAGACGCATTCAAAATTAAGGTTAATTGCACTATTGTTAACGTAACATTTTGCCGCATGTTTATAAAAGACATAAATTTCGCGGCATTTATGAATACATTAATCTCATTAAGCATTATAGTTACATACAATTTGCTCAAATTTATATTAAGTAAATGTTTATTTAAAAATTTAAATATTGTACCGTATAGTTGTGGTAATCCCAGAAAATCTGAACCACAAAAAGTGTTAAAAAAAATCTCAATTTAACAACGAATTAGCATAAATAATGAGAATGGTGAGAAAACCGTATCTTCGTCTACATAAAGCTCGTAAAACGGACCTTTAAAAAACCGACGGACCGCCACAAAATCACTAAAAACTCTTGAAGATAAGGAAAACTATATAAAATTTGTCTAAATCCTAATAAAACGAATCGAACGATGAACTTATTTGAAAGAACGAGAAAATCGCATTAAGACCACCGAACAAAGACAATAGTATTCTTACATCACATAAGAGACCAGACTAGTGTACTAAACTAGATTACACGTCATTATTTGCATAGTCATCTAACTAATAATGATTTACATTTATATTCAATCCAATATGAGAAAGTTTGAAATATTAATCAAATACTTTTGGTACAATATACGAGTACTTCAAACTAATCACTCAAACGATTTACTTGAATCAAAATGTTTTTTTAAGAATTTTTAAATAGCTTCAAGAATCTGTGTGCAAGATATAACCAAACAAATCAATCGAATGATTAACACGATACCAATCTAAAATAATCTCAAAAATCGTCATCGGACCCAACCGATTTTACACAATACTACCTTCGCCACACAAGCTATCTACAATTCCGAGCCGGGCAAGTGTGTCCGACTATAAATCTCGATGGTTGGAAATTAGGTTGTCCGAAACTGGTTCAACAACTGGCTTTTATAAGTTAGTAGCCGAGTTTTGATAATGCTATCTGTTTTGTTTCGGCTACCGCGATTCTCCGCCGCCATAACGAACGCCGAAAGAATGCCCGCGAGACACGTTGACTAATTGACGAGAAACACAGCCTTATTCATCATCTGGGTTTTGAATCTGGTGTGTGAGCACGTGTGTTTGGTTTCGTGTCTTACCATGTTCGGATGTCAAAATTCTTGTTCTGTTGGTTTGTTCGAATGCTCCGATGTGCGGGAATCGGATGGATTCGGTGAAAAATGTGTGTAGAAATAAAAATGATTTTTTTTTAAATAAATTTCATAATATGTTGTATAATTGATTGACAAACACTTAACGGCAATAAAACGTCCATTGTATGCCATAAAAAATATTTATGCGCACAATTCAATTTCGCTCGTTACACACATGAACGACAATTTAAATGACTTGAAAAAATTCGCAACGAGATGCTGGCAACTAGATAAAGTACCTAGTTGCAACGACGTTCGATTTATAAACGACCCCGCCCACGTTTTGCAATTATTATACAGTATGTAAAATGCATATAGAAACACACACATACACACGTGAATAACACAAAATATAAAATATACCGTCGAAGTGACATTCTTGTTTTGTGTCGCGGTTTAATAAGGCGTTTTACGTACACGTAACAGCGCGACAGCCTCCGGTCTATTCGGACCAGATGAGAAACTATTTTTTTTTCTCTCGAAACATTTTATATTCATTGTGTTTTGTTTCATTTTCATTTTATACATGGACAACCGGTTGTGGGCCGCTACGTGAACTTATATATTGTATTATTCAATCGAATGATTTTTTCGATGTTATTATATTGCGTTTTTGCGGATTTCATCTGTTCAAAGTTTAGCGTGAATGATCGATGCGGATTTATGGATATTTGCTGTGATTGATTTTGAATCGAGGCTGTTCAAGTACACAGAAGTGCACTTATGTGATCTTGTCAAATACAGGATAAATTAAATAAGCCGTTTTATGACAGCCGTGACAAATACGACACTTAGTTATATAAAGCGCTAGTATTAAAACATTCAAGATTAACTACACGTATAGCAAAGCCTATCACTTGTACGGTTATTAAAATATATAGAATAATATAAAACTGGTTGAATAATCATATGTAAATATTGATTTTCCAATAATCAATCGCTGACAGTTGTAGAACAGGAGCACGTAATTGATTCGATAAAGACATCCTTCAAAAGACGCAGATCTGATAACTGCTATTTTCGAATTGTGATTATTTTGTTGTTAAATCAAATTATATACATTCAACAAATGAATATGATTTGAACTAGCAGGGAGATAATTTTGATGGACTTCAAAAATATCTCACTATTATATATATACAAAATATAATAATAATGATTATAATCCATCGCTCTATCGATATCATTGACGCGTTTTTCAACCGACCAGTATAATTGAACAATTTCTAATGACAATATACGTATCAAATTTTTTCTCTAGCTCACTTTTTCGACATGCCAATTATCAATTAAGTGCGAATTAGGCCAGTATGTAAATGATAAGGATATCGGTGTTGCGATCTGGATGACATAGCCGTATGTTTTTCGCGGACCGTTATATCACGGCTAGAACAATACTACACATACGTGTACGGATACATCAACGTCAAACGAATTAACATACCCGTCGCTAATGAAGCATTTCATGCGAGTTTAATTACGGGTAATTTCATTAATTATTTTGTATGCTTGTTTGTATCGACAAAACAATTTCGTAACGGCCCGGTTCTTCGGCGGACGCGCGTAGGCGTTCTCTTACGGATCGAGTGTCAAAAATGATTTTTGACAAACTCGGATTTTTTTGTTGTATGTTAAATAGGTGGAAAAAATCTATCGAGTGTTCCGTTTGTCAGGGGGGATTAAAAGAAATTTTCGGTCGGTTAATTGAAATGTTTGTGCGCTGCACAGGTATGGCGAATAAGATATGATCGATTCTTCGATGAAGTATCAAATTTTCGTGAAAATAAATAAGCATACTAAAATAGCATGAAAATCATTTGAATATATTAACAATCGCTCGTTTTAAATTTTTTGAAATATTAAACGTTTCCCAAATAAATAGCAAAAAGGTGAAAGGATTAATAGTTTCTAAGAAAAACGCATTTTTTATAAAATTTTTCCTGGTTTTTATAACTGCATTTTTATCCGAAAAAAAACATGATTCATATCATATATAAAAAAAAATTATACTCAGACGAAAATTGACACAGAATCAATTTCAATCCAATCCTATGTACAAAAAACGAAATGCATAAATTTTCAATTGAATAGACCGCATACGATTTTATTAAAAACCGCAGCATTTACCACTAAAAGCCTCACTATATCATCGATTAAAAATAAAACAGAATACGAATGTCGTTTATAAACGGGTGTTTGTTATAAACGGGAGCGATGCGAGAACGCGTCGCGAATCAATAAATCAGGTCCCGCTACTAAAACGCGGTCCTACCTACAACAAGCCCGGAGTTCACATAAGACAATGTACTCTATAAACGTATATAATACCGTATAATGGATAGTCTCTTTTTCGCCATCGCCTCTTTTGCTCTTGTTTCTGAGGCCTCTGAGGGTTTTTAACAAGACCGTCGACGGCGATAAATCAAAAACGTAATTGTCGCCGCGATGTTAAATGGGTTAACGCGGGAAGTTCGATCGGTTAGCTGTCAAATGGCCGTGGTTGGTTTGGTGTTTGAAATTGGAGGTGATGAAAGAATAGTTTCGAATCGTTATTTAAAAAACCGTTGAAAATTTGAATATACAAAAATTTTGAAAAAAAAATCGGAACGTGATTTCATTTTTTTGATTGGTTCAATTTAAATTTGGAGTACATAAACTTCCTAATATTTATTGATATGGTTGTAACTGAGTTTTTTTGCATTTATTTGAAACAGAATCTTAACAATAATACAAATTAGAACGTCATGTAACTGTTATTAAAAAAAAATGCAAGGACAAAACTCGAACGGATTACAATCTCCGTGTCAAATTTGAAAATATTGATTTATTCACCCATAAAGGTTACAACTCATTTATAAAAACAGTGTTGTGTGCTGTTGAATAACACAAAGAAAAAAATCCAAATGGATATTGATAGTGCGATTTAAATGTCTTTTCTACTGGTGCGAAAACGAATTTTTTCATACAAATTCGGTTTGACTGCCGAAAATTGCGGAATTTGAATATAAAAACTACACTATCAAAAATCGCACAATACCGTACTATTTTGCAAATTTTATTACGAATAATTGTCGAGTAAAAATATCTCATAAGTTATCTTTTTAAACGCATGGACTGTTTTATAGCTCGGAAATTAATTATTTCATACTAAAAAAATATGAGCCGGAGATACTAACGGGCTAGCTGTATTAATGCGGCAAATACGAATGCGTATTTATTTTGTTTAGAAAATCCGATCGATACCAAAGATAAATGATAAATTTTGGTAGTGATGAGCATTTGATTGACTCGTATGAATATTCATACGCCCACGATTACTTTCGTGTATACACACTCGCGGATAATGAATATTATCTATGAATAATGAATAAATAATCGCTCTGATATATATATTTACAGGTATATGTTTTTATATATTATAATATAAATATATATGGTGTGCATAAAAAGTGTGTATGTATATTATATTTGACACTGATTATCCCACTGCACTAAGTAGCATACGAATGCAAAGTGTCTTATAAATACACGGTTATCGGACAAAGCAGCATTGTTTTCATCGAACTATAAATCCTGTTGACTGCAATGTTTCTCAAAATGCGAAATATTACTACATCTCCAAATATTTTCAATAAATATAAATTTATATAAGTCGACGGTTGAGTCCATTCGAATGCACCGATTTCTACTAAACACCGAAGCTATGTGACATATAGTGCACTCAATAGATAGTCATAATTGCTTATTATCAATATAAAATAATTTTAACGGAGAACGATTTCAATATTTAACTTTCCCTTCATCAATTAAGGAAAAAGGCTTTGTCATATAATGATGTGTAATAATGATTAAATTTTTTACGATTACATGTTGTAAATTCGTATTATAGCATATTTTTTGCGAACCACGCTTTGAGAAACTACGTGGTTTGTTCAACGAGGACCGGTGGTCCTCGTTCGAGAGACTTCGACGGATTGGCCCTGTCTTCGTTGGAACCTGCTCCTCCGAAGCCAAGACCACCTTCGATGGCTATTGCTGGACCCAATTCAACCATGGAGAAAATGTCCAATCGAAATACTAATTAAACGAACGCGGAAACACTACAAGTCTTATTTAATACAATTAATTATGAAAATAATACATGAATACCACGTTATGAATTTTATTCTGAACGTGTTAAGAAAATTCGCTCAACACGTTTGACACTTCTTGCCTCGGCCCATTATACGTACGAGTTGACGCGAACGGCGGACAAAAGTCGAATCTTTAAAATAAATAAATATTTTATGCGGAAAAAGCTCGCTCGCGTTATTTATTTATTTATTTATTTATTTATAACGCCGGTCCATTGTGAACAAGGACCGGCGCTGTGTCGTACAATCAAAAGCATTTCGGACGTTCTGAATTTATTCATAAGTGCGAGCAAAACTTTCGTCCGTGTTTCTACATACGAAACGAACTTGCACGAAGAGGAGAAACTTTGTGGTCGCACTGTAGTTGGGTATCGTATATGTGTACAATAATATAATGTGTTGTGGAAGTGCATGTTTGACGCTCGAGCTCTGAGAATGTTTTAAGAGGACACATCGGATGTCCTTAGACAAAACCCAGTAGCCGACGTGTATTCAGCCCAATAAATAATACAGCAAAGTATCATTTGAGTTGCTGTATAAATTTATGCTTCACATTTTCGTACACGAAAATATTGTTCGGTGTTGTGTTATTTGCAGACGCCGCGACTCAAATATTTATTGACTTTTTTTCGCTCCGTTTGACGATTCCGAGAAAAATACATATTTATGTTCTTCATCAAAACTATCCGCTTGTCCATAAAGTGATTTCAACTGTCCATATATTACGTGCATAATGAAAAAAATCGTTTAAATTATGCAAAATATCGAAACTTGTGAATATTGATGTTTATCTCAAGCGTATCTGTGAGGTCTAATTAATTATTCATCTCAAATAATTAATAGTTGATTTTTTTTTAACTGAGATATTTTCGAAAAAAAATAAATATTTTATGCCCAATTTATGAGAATATTTTGATAATTTACCAATTTACGTTCGTATCGAATCATTTTTCATTTGCCGAATGACCGATTTCTGCATTTCAGTTAGCTTTTTTTGCTCGACGTTACCCAATAAATATTTATCAGACGATTTTATAGGACGTTGTTCTTATTTCGATTTTTTGTTAAAAAATTTGGGTTAAATGTCGCGAGAAGAACTGTCCCTTGATTCGAGGGCACATAAATAATGTATCGTCCTAAGGACACTAAATAACGCGAGGGATCCCCAAAAAAAGGTACCCCATCCAGAACAAAAACTCAACTGTTTATGTCGTTCGCCTTGTAAATTCGCCCCGTTTCGAGAAACCTACAGAAATGTAAACAAGAAAAGTGCTAAATTTTTGCCGATCCCGAACCGCACAAAAAAACGTGCACCGAACATTTAATTCATCGAAAATACGTTCATACTACGAACCCGAATTTCTCTGTCATCTTCCATAACAAAAATTTAGATTGGATCTAAACAAAACGCCTATGAACACGTGTCTTTCTCTATACACGAAGAAGATCACTTCTCGGTGTACGTCCCTGTCCAAAGCGGACGATCCGGTCCCCCGGAGGGCACAATGGGCCTTTTAGTGTCAACTTGACGGGCCTCAATCACTATACACGGCTTTACTATGGTCGCCACGGTCTTCAGCCGCAATTAGGACGTTTCGCGAATTTTCCCAAGTACGATACGATCGCGATCTCCAAATACGGCAGCGACTGGAATCGTTTCGAAAACGTCTATTCGCCGCGGCAATAATTCGTGCGAGATTAGATACAATTTGTGCCGGGAATGTGTACGTTCAGCGGCCGCGATCATAACCTATATATAGACGGGGCTCTATACGAATATATTCACGTGATAAAAGTGGGATATTATTCTCTGGTTACGACCGCTGTGGTCCGACGTGTCGGGACCGTTGTCCCATTGTCCTTACGCCTGTCCGCTTGTATGGCGACTCTTGTTGCCCGTCTGTATGTCCGTCTCGTCGGCGTTTTGATTTATTGATGATCGATCAAGCCGCCAAAGGTCAATCGAAAAAAGGGTATATACAACGTACAAGGTATACACATCGAAAAAAGAACGAATTTCCCATGGTAAACCCGTCATATAATTCGTTTAGTCTTCGGATGTACACTCGAGCCTCTCATAACACGGTTTTATATAAGGCGATTTTGATATAGCACAGTTAATGAATTGTGATATATTTTTATATAAAATCGTTTTAGAAAAAAAAAATTGAACTTAGTAATGTTTTACTTACAATAAGGTATATAAAATACTTATTGAAATTTTTTTTATTTTAACATGAATAAAAATTCTTATAAGTGCGTAAATTATTATTTTTTACAAATTTCGCGTAAACCTCATATAACACGGATATCTACCACACAAATTTTTTGAGGAACCTATAATAAAAATTATACAAAGCCCAAGTGTATTGAAATCCGTTGTACGAACGAGTCGTTTTTTCATATAAAATAATATGAAACCAATCCATCTGACCGTCACAAATCGGACAACGAGTCGGTGTTGTTAATTCTGTGTCACGGCTTAGTTCTCGGATTTGAGATTTGACGTATTCTCGGGGCCTCAATAATGGCATTCTTCAGCTCCATCGGGAGCCAAGAGTGCTGCTCCCATTATCCATCGTCGAGGGCCGCAGACCAGCATCAGCTCATTATAATGACAATGGACCGCTCCGCGACGGGTGTCGGGTTGCTACCGGTCACATTTTACACATGTTAACCCATTAGTGTATTGAAATCGGAAAGAAATTGAATATTGTAATGCGCTCTTTGTGCACGCGAGACTCATAAATGCGATCCGAGTGGAGTCGTGAGGTTTTGTGCGTTTGTTTGGTGCGCGAGCGACAATTTTCGCTCGTTTGTCAATTGGATGATTTATTGGTGTTTTTTTTTTTAATAAAATTAATATGAATTCAAGAATCATTTTTTATATATTTAAAAAAAAATTAAATAGTGTTAGTGTGAAAATCATCATCCATATTAATATGCAAAATAATAGAGCTTTATTACACAGCTCATATCATAAATTTCCAATTTTATAGTTATTAAAATAACATAAGCGCGTTCGTATCCCGTTCAGTGAAATACATTTATATATTTTTATACATCATAATTTACTATAATTAATTAGCATATTCGATTTAATATCATGCAAACGGGGTCCGTCCGTAATCAAAAATAACATACACACCCAATAAAATTATACACGAAAACACAATAAAGAAGCACCGTTATGGCATCGTTCAATTTTGTATTAAGACTAAACAATAAAACGCATTAATTTTTATGTAAACAATGCCAAATTTCAGACCACCTTGTGTTTGGAGAACGGTGGCTTATATGTTCCGAAAAAATTAACGTGTGACTGTTCGCAGCGGGCGGCCGACAAGTGACCGGACCGACGCCGAATTATAACACAATACGATCAAATTTTTTAACAAGAATGTTATATGTGTATAAAAATATGATATATATTATAGTGCAGTGCGTAATATGTTTGAATACTATGCATCTTTTACGTGTGAGTGATTTCGGTGCGCACTTACGCTCTTGTAATACGTTTGATAGACTGTGGTAAATCGGAGCACTTGACCTGACATATAATACAAGTTTTTTTATTATGAAGAATTTTTAAAATAATTAAATATGCGGTTGTAATAAACTAGTTTGAATACGGTGTGAAGTTCAACTGCGCATATCCTAGTATAAAAATATTCGACGATAATTGGTTTCAATCATTATATGAAACTTGCAGTAAGAAAAAATATAAATATATTTTTCTAGATATATTATACACAGTTATATTTCAATAATGAATGTAAATTATTTTGCATTTTACAGTGTCGATGACTCACACCCTGAAAATCGAGAATTCGTTTGAAGCTTTTTCACGTATCGACGAGGAGCTTTCTGGGCGGTAATGGGCGGACAGTTTAACTTGTACCGACTGACGACCAAGTTGAATATTTCATAATGTTTTGAAGTGGGCGAGAATCCCTTCGAGTTGATTGACAATGCAACGCCGTTTCACCACTACTGTTTGTGCGCGTGGGTGGATACCCGAAGCTCATTCTTCAAAATTTGACGAATCCTTTGACAGAAAATTTAATAACGCAAGTACGTTCCAATCAAAGAAGTAAAAAGACACAAAAAATAATCTAATCGCAAGAAAAAATCAGGCCGGACTCGTTTATTTTCAGCAAAACCATACGAAAATAATAATCGAACAAAAAACCATATTCGATACATTCAAACGTCAACTCACTCTAAAAAATTATTCTCTCAGGTACGACGATTAGTCCAAAGTCTCGAATCTATACGAAATTGGGGTTTAATACGAATTTATTCGTCACTTTCCGATGCGACACTCTCGAGTGGTGCTCGTGTGTAACTTGTGATTACACTAAACGTGAAAAAAAATTACATACACACGAGCGGTGATTTGAGTCGAGTCGATGGTGCTCGTGGTCGCCACCTGTCACCCGATAATTGCTGGTTTTCAAAAAACGAAAAAAATAACTAACCCCAACAATGAAAGTAAACGACGCGTCGTTACATATTGGGCGTAATCTAAAAGTTAGTACGAAAAGCGCTTTGTCGTCGTCGACCCGAGGTTCTAAAACGTATTGATTAATGTGAATGATCTCTCATAAAAAAAATGAAATATTCGCATAATCGGCAGCTAAATAATCATCAATACCCATGAACTAAATCATCTGAACGATTTCGAGAATGCTTCCGATTACCCGAGTCCTATCATTAGCTTCATGTATACGAGGCTCACCGGCGATTCCCAAAACGGCTCTCGATTTTATTTTTATTGTTATTTTAATATTTATTCTTATCGTTTCGGGCTGTTAAGGCTCGCTAACCACACGATTCGGGGCCGGCTATGTAATTTACTTTCACACACCATAATTTCGTTCCCTTGATATATAATATAACGACTGCGCGACACACGCGCGCCCAAGTAAAAGCAATATTATATTTATTCAGATACGAAAGAGTCACACATTCCCGATAAATGGCCCGATAAATCACATTTCATTAAACTGACCCATATATTATGCGAGCCTTTTTTAACCCGTTAGTATTTACGCGACGGATATTGAATCGGCCACCGCGGAATCGGTTCGACTCCACAATCAATGACTTATTCGGCTTTCTAGCCGCCGTGAATTATAGTTCTTCATACTAATCGACGTATCATACATGCGATGAATCGTACGGGGGATATTCACGGTCCAATTTGGCCATAAGCGGAGCCGAGCCGATCGAATGTTGCGAAGAGTTGTCTCGTTATGGGTGAACCGCTTAATGACGCGCACGCAAACGAAGATTAACATCTGGATTATATGCGAATCGGTGAAAGTTCAATTTATTCGACGTGTCCTGTCGTCGGTCGGGTTCGCGCACTTTCATAACTATTCGAATCCGTTTGTAAAAGTAATTAAACAGCGTCCGGGTGTGCTGAACGTATACGTGTATTTTTCTTACGAGATGAATGGGCTGATGTCAAATCCTGTATACTTTTTGGTCTCTAAACAATTCGAAACTCGGCTACTGCATAATTTGAGGTTTGAGAAACGCCGATTTTCATATAAATCATTGCGCCTGGGAGCATGACACGCGCCTCGGGCACACAAACACATAAGGGACGAATCGAATCAATTTTTATTAGCAATTGCTCAAATATTATAATTTATTTTTTTTTAGAAATATAACTCTGATACTTTTATAAAATTATAATTTAATTTATTAAAAAAAAATAACGCACGAATACGAAAATTTTTTTCATTGATCTCAGATACGAAATAATTGATTTTTTTATATAAAAATTAATAAAAAAAATTGTAACATATACAAATTTGATTTTTTCCCAAAAACCGCTGAACCATCGAGTTCGTCCTTAACACCGAAAACACCCCATGTACGCAAAGCGCATAAATTCATGTTATAGGTGCGTAAATTGTAGGCACACACATCCCTGGCGGGCGTCGAGCGTTTCGACTACTGTTAAATAACTTATTCAAAGCAATTACGCTTTCCCACAGCGGTATTGATTTATCGGCAACAAATTGTATGTACGCAGTGTGAACGCCTTCTTTCGTTTTCGTGACTGATTAATGGCAACCCAGACACGCTGGCAACTCGCCTCCCGAAGACGACTAATCGACCGTTTTGGATTTTTACCAATGAAAATGTGCTATTATTGACGCCTTTGCATTGTGTAAGAGTTCGTTAATCGATTCTGATTTTCGACGTTTATTATATGGTTTTGATCGTATATGAATCATTTTTTTGTGGTTGTTTGCTGTGTTGTTTTATGTATCGTTAGGTTTTTGTGAACGTGTGAGTCATCGATGTATCGAAAATATTAATAGGAACGAAATATATTGAATCAATCTACTACCAAAATAGTATTCCCTATATATAATAGCGGATTTCTGTATGTGTGTGTGTCTGTTCAATGACGTTTGCAACTTTTTATAGTATTGATTCTAATATGGTCTTTATACGTATAAAGTTAACGTCTATAATATGATGCTTGTTACCTACTAACTACTGGCTTTGCCTATACCTATGTGCGTGTTCGTAATGGTGACAATAACAAATGAATTATAATATTTTGATTTTATTAATTAAATATTAAATATTCAAATCGGGTACGGGCATCGATTTAAAAATAAATACATACACATCCCGATGTTATTAACATCGGGCCTATTTACTAGTTTTTAATAAATTTTAATTAAATTTTCTCATATTGTCCAAATTATTTGACCCGAATAGAGTAAAACATTAGTATTTCTGTTAATACATAAATTTCAACATGGATAAGATGAGATTATCATAATATGAAATAAGAGAACATAAATCACATCTCTAAAATTGTGCAATCCAACAAACTGAATAGAATACCAAAAAAGGATAAACATTCACCACGATCACGTTTGCCGATCGAATTTCAAAGCGCAAAAAGGTCGTAAAAACGACACCACACCACATTTTCGACCCAATACGATAAAAATCACAATCATCGGAACCAATTAATTTGGAAAAAAATTGCAAACGATCAACGAGCAGGCAAAGTGGGCGTGTTCGCTGGGCGTGGCCGCGTTTGGCACTCGACAACAATGGCACAATGACAGCGGCGCGAGCGAAAGCTCCTCAAAGACTTCCAAGTTCAATTCCGGCGGTGGTGCACCGGTGGTTGTCGACAATGAATTATGGATGAAGTGGATAATGACCACAGAACGCCGACGCGGAGAGAAAACGCCCGCGTCACCCGCCGAGGTGACAATAAAACGAAAATCGACGACGCGATTCAAAGTCAATCGGTTGACGGGTGGTGTGGCTCTTTTGAACGTATAATGAATGTGTGAGTGTTGAATTTGAATTGCGACTTTTAAAGGTGAAGATTAGTTTGAAATGTATCGTAGTGTTCTATAAATAAAGATGATAAAGTCGTTTTGTATATGATCGTAGATAAGTTATGTAAAAAAAATATGGGTGCTAATGCAACGCACGGATGCCAACGTGTCGTTCGAAAACCAACAGTTTGTCATTTAAAATAAGTATCGCAATCTCTCGATAGATTGATTGTCAAAGGTGATAGCTCGCAATTGCGTATAGGTATATCTCGGTGGTAAGGATATTTGAAATTGGAATCTCCTTTTTAATTTGTTCTATTTATCTTATTGATGTGCGTGACAATTTCATTGATCGTAACTCGCGTGTAAAATATACAAATATTATGACTGAAATCCCTTCCAGACCATTCTCAACGACATATCTATAAGGTAAATAGAACAAATTAAAAAGGATATTCCAATTTCAAATATCCTAACCACCGAGATATATACGCAATTTCGAGCTATCACCTTTGACAATCCATATATCGAGCGATTGCGATACTTATTTTAAATGACAAACCGTTGGTTTTCGAGCGATACGTTGGCATCCGTGCGTTGTATTAGCACCAAAATATAATAAAAATCATTTAATATACAAATATTAAATGATTTTTGCGTATTGGGAAGATCTTTATATTTAATTTGAATAATCGATTTAATGTATTCATGATATAATATGAAGCGTAATGCGGTTAGGTCGAAGCGCACCTTGAGCGGTTCAAGTTTCGCGCATACGCGATTAAGATCGTCGGATGCTTTCGACCGAATTTGCACAACGGTCGAAATACGCACAAAAACAATGATAACAAAAAAAAATCGTGTAGATTTTACAGGTCATTCGCACGAATATTGCAAAAAAAAATCGAATAACAAAAAAAAAGGTCCAAGACACTTAATTATTTAATCTCGGACAGATATGCAAATGGTATTTACATACGTCGGATCGGAAAAAAAACATATTTACATAGCGGAAAGATTGATAATGCGATATCGAATGATTCGAGAACAAATCGTTCGATTTTATGACGCCGTCGAACTTTGAGATGGTTCATTTTTTCGCATATTATAAGAACGGTTTCGTGAGTCATTCGAGGTTGTGTATTTTTGCATGTAATGTTCGGTGACGTTTCGTAATTGTTGCGATGTCGAATCCCAGAAAAAAAAAACAAATAGGCAAAGTCAATAAATTATTGCGTAATTGGACTAAAATCTGTTGTGCCGTTCAATAAAATTATTGCGCTCGAATTACCATAATGTCTTGACAAGAAAATTGAACGTGATTTAGTTTGCCGGCAGCACTTTACAATTTTACAAAACAAAATACTTTTATATCTGAGCAATACACTTTCTTATTAACGATTGAATCATCTTATGGTATTCAGGATATTTTATAGATAAAATTTTCTTTCGATCGATGAATAAATTAGCGTTTTTCGAAGCGTCAGGCTCTTAACAATGGCAATAAAAATAAGCGATAAAAAAATCAACACGATATCTGCGTAAAAAAAAATAGCCTATCGTGCTCCAGATCGAAACTGTCATAAAATAATAAAATGCGAAAAAAACGAAACAAAACAAAACCTACGAAAAATAACGGAACTCAGCGAAGAACAACCTTTCGTTTAGAAAACACTAATTGTTCCCTGATTGAAAAACGATGAATACGTCGAATTAAATGCAAAATGTAAAACAAACAAATATGAAATCGTTGCGCTGTTTAAGATTTTAATTGCGTGAAAAGCTAATTGCCGAGTTTGTTAATGCGCAATCAAATTAATATATAAACATCAATCTTCTCGCCGAATAACGAAACAAAAGAGCATCCATTAATCAATGTAACGATTAGATTTCATATTTACGGATTTAATTATTATTGTATTTTGGAGCGTATTATTTTGAATCGAATGATCGCCGGAGCACGTGCGTCCTTCATTTCGAATGAAACTTATGCACTGAATGAAACGAAATTATAATAAATTACGATATTCCGACAATCGTTGAGAATTCTTAAGTACAACATCAAAAATTTTATTGTGCGAAAGTAAATTGAACACACTACGCACATATTCTTTTTGAAAAAATCGTACAAAATGAAACTATCAATTATAAAAATAGTACTATAAAGCAAATGATTTGAATTTCGATCATTATTATTGAAACTGACACATTTTATACGAATCGACAATATTGCCAAACGATTCCGGCTCAAGAAATTGCGCACAATACTAAAATTCCAGTTTCTATCGCAAAAGCTCACTTATGTTGTCCACTAATCCACTCTAGTTGATTTACAGCACAAACTATCCCAGTAATAATATGCGCTCGCATACATTACTTGCGGGTTCGCGCGCAAAATTGAAAAGCGGTTGGCAACCCCTGGTGGCCGGTTACCGAACAAGAACCGGGTGTTTATGGCGCAATTTACAGCCATATATCATTTCTCGTAAAATAAACGAAACGAAAAGCGGCAGTTGTGGTAGTACGACGCGAAGCACACGTGTTACATCGTGCGAAATGGCGCCAACAGAACTGTCAGTACGATACTCGCAATGCATTGTCAAATTATGATATTACCATACTTTTCACACGTACCGTACGATTTATCGACACACTTATGAAATATTCGTATCCTTTTTTGACCTTTGGAACCTCTGGATGTGCCGGTTTTCGACGATCATAGAAGTTAAGCAACATTGAACGCGATCAATACTTCGGTATATTATCGAGCAGTTACAGTTTCAGTATTTTATTCTTAGAATTTCAAAGTAATTTTCCTTGTTGAAAATGATAAGGAAAAATATTTTAAATTCTGATTATTACATCCATCTATTCATTTAATCATATTTTGTTTAAATTAAGTAATCGATTTAACGTACATACAGATAAGATTATCCTTTATCGAATCATTTTAAATCAATACCGTTTTGTTCACATTTATCTGTCTATATATCACATGTCGCTTAATTTGAGTGATCAATAAGGATACATTGCCATGTTATTCATATATAAATTATGAAATAAAGTTATAATTTTTTATCAATTTGAGTTTGAAGAGTGATTCAAGATCTGATGCGATTTGCGTATCTTCTGCCGCATCAGCCTCGTTTCCTATAATGAAATATGACGGGTGTATAAAGGGTCAACGGCGGCCCGGCATACAGGATCGCTCGAAAGTTTATTGTCATCGTAAAAAAAAGGATAAATAAATAAATAAACGAATAAAACGGTTTCGCTTCTCAGCCCGGCGCGTCGGTCATCGATCACGCCGTAGGAAAGGCACGACGTTCGCACAAAACAGAAACGAAACACTTTATGCGCACAATAAATCGTTTTTCGCGCGCTTTTTTCATTTTTATTTTTTTATTACGCTTTTTATTGTATCGGCTGCGACAACGTCCTTTTATTGGCGCGTTATTTACGACGGGCATCTCGCCGCAATAATATAATGGCGATAATTCAATCGACGCATCAACGGCCATAATGCGACTTGCGATATCGAATATGAATGAGGTTGTATCGCTTGATCGATTTGATATGGACCCAATTTGAATTTTACGGTTTGTTACGAATGTTGATATTATTTTATGGATTTGTCATCGCGTTAGCGTATCTGATGTAATAGACAAATGATTATTTACATGAATATATAATAGTTTGATTGAATTATATTTGAATATTTTTATTATGATGTTTATTTCGTTATATATTTTCATTGGAAACTAGATTTATTTATGTGCTATTGAATTTGAAAGCTCAGAAGCATTTTCTTGCCGAATAAATCACTGTTTCATATTAAGATCATTTCGAACTGACTGTACCTGTTTCTGTGTTTAAATACGTATTTAATATAATATTTTACACGTAGAAACATTTCTTGTTTTACATGACATTATATCGCATGAAAGCTTTTGCAAAATCAAAATCGTATCCAATCCATATAAGAAAATACATCTAAATACATTTTTGTAACCATATAAATTGCTTAATTTTTACAACACGATACCAAAAATTTGTTAAAAATCAACATTTTTTCATAGCCAAACATGAATCCTAAGTCTTATAATTTATATTTATCAAAATGACCGGCATTTATTTATATATGATGTCCGGAGGCGAGTTGTGTACGCGCGCGTGTCCCTCCAAAGTCCGTGGCCGAAACAATGGATCGTGTTAAGAGTTACGCGTTTATACGACTGTTATAAACCTCTATATGACCGCCAGCGGTCGCCAACCATATCAAACAGTATCCACAATTTATTCAGGGGTTGTCGGGTGGCCGGCGAGCTGTGACGGCCCCGAACCTAATGTGCTTTTTTGAGCGTATGCAAGTCGTTGAACCTTTCAAAAGTGACAGTCGCCCCTAAATTTCGAAACGGGTTTCGAACGTGTCGAGGGTGCCGGAAAATTATGTCGGTTTTTTTAAATGATTCGGTAGCATTTTCGATCTTGATAATGGTTAAAAAATCGTGGCCGCGGCTTGATTTCGACGTCCCTGACATTCGTGTTAATCTCGCGGAAGAGCGAAACGGTTAATAACGTCTCCTTCTCGATCTTTCGATACGACGTCCGATAACGTCAGACGATTCGGATCTATATGGATCTATCGTGGCAAAGGGGAGATCTATCGCGGCAGAGAGACGTGTCATGCTTCTCGATAGTAATTCGAACAAATGACAAACAATACCGCTTACGATACGTCGAATTTTGACAAATATAAGATTAAAATGCATATTCACATCAAGTAAAGTTAGTGCTTTCGAAGTCGTTGAGTGGTTTTGCGACTTCAAAAGCGTTTATCAATAAAAAAGCATGCATTTTTAATGATAATGAAGATAAAAATGGATCTTACACTCACCAGTCGTCGCTTGGGCTTGATGAGCGGCCTATTTTGGCCGTTCATCTTGTAGTAAAGTCCGCAAGCGTTGCACAAATAATGTCCGGTGCCATCTCTGCGCCAAAGTGGCGTAGACGTGGCCCCACAGTTGACACACTCCCGACCCTCTGAAAAATATAAAAAAAATGTCAAAAAGTCCACAAAAGGCAGCTGAACTCGAAATTTCTGACATTACTGCTTCGAACATGCTCTCAACCGGCAAGCCATCGCGCAAAGTCGGACGCGTCCAAATAGTAAAATCTTCCGATTGTTTTCCGAGCCGGCGTTGAAAAGCGTGACAGGTGATGAAGAATGTTCATTGAAATTGCTCTTCGGGGGAAAATCACGAAATTACCGTACAATGAGCATTAGTGAAAAACTTAAGCGAGTTCAAATTAGGCGGCGCTAGAAAAAAGAAGGTAAACGAAAACCGGAGTGAGTGCGAAAAACGTGAGAAGAATTCGATGATAAAAATTAAAATAGTCGACTTTATCAATACAGCTCGATCTAAGAGACCGGGCGCGCTCGTAATGAAATTCATACGAGATCAGATCTTCAAAGTTTTTATTATACGTATAAATTGTATATAAACACACGTTTAGAAAAAATTAACAAGCCGGGCGCGCAAAAAAACATTGTATCTTGATAAATCAAAACGTAATTAAGTAGCGATTACAACGAATTATAATAAATATTATGTCTAACGGAATCCAGCGTGTTATTTGGACACGTCCGAAGTGCGTTTGTTTAATCGTAAAAGTATGCATTTTCTATAAGCTCATGTGAATTTTGATCGATTCACATATGGACGCGATCAGAGTTCGATATATTAATTGTTTACTTTTCAATCAAAAATTGCCCAAAAATATAGATAATATTTTATGAGTGATGGATGCTACTAACTTTGAAAAACTATATTATTTTAATTTTTAGGCATTTGTTGAAGAAATCGATAAACAAATGAAATTTTGTGTCATGCTGTACTTTGTGTTAAAAATTAGTATGTGAATATTGAAAATTTTAGTGATTATTTTAATTTCATGCAAATTTAATCATTTTTATTTATTATTCGATTGAACGTTATTTAATTTCAACTGAGCCATATAATTAAAAATTATAATGTAAACATATTTTCTTTGATAAGCGGGAATATTAAATAAAAGTAATAAGAAATTTGTTAAGTGTTAAAAATTTACCTGGATCCTCGCAGGCTGAGAAAGGAGAAAAAAGCAGGCTCAAATACTGAACTTTTTTTAATATTTTAAATAATTTTTATATCTAATACTCTATTTATATTTTAATTATTCCATTTTATATAAATAGATACAATATAGCCAAGAAAATGAACCACCAACATTGATTTTCATCTGTGCGTGCAATAATCTATTACAATATATCATAGCTACACATCACTAGCTTCACATTTTTATAGGACAGTACTATTCCAGCTTATCATAATATAAAAAAATAATTTTAAATCGACGTTTTTTTCTCGAATCTCAATATGATAATAAATCAACTGGAACAAACAACACACAACAACATTGCATTACATGCAGCATGCCAAAACTAAACACCAACATCCAAACCAAAAGACACGACAATACAAAATCTCACGAATTTTCATTTAGATCCGCCACTCATTTCGGATTCAACGATTTTATTTTAAATAAACACAAGAGAAAAAATTTTAAAAATGAGTCGCAAATTAAATGAAAATCCGTACGATTTTTCATTTGAATAAATCAAATCAATCAAATGACAGAGTTATGACCGTGCTGTACGGCCGCGCCGACACCTCTATAGACAAAAAAGCAAATTTTTCCATTAATTTTCATATCAATTATATCAAAAAAATATTGAAATAACAATATATATCAAACGGTGCACTCAAAACACACTAAACGCGTGACGATTATGAAATGATGACAAAACGATGACGATAAACACAGTTTCAATCGAACGTCGACAATGTTCACGGGCTGGAAGGTCTTTTCATAATTTTTATTGAATTATAATCGATCTAGAAAGACTCTATAACTGTTTTCTAGATTGATTCAATTCAACCGTTTCTTTCGGAATCAACGGTATTTTCCTAGTATCGATTAAACGAAGCAGAGGCGGCACAGCAAATTAATTACAATACAATGTTATTTCATACGAAAAAAATGATTTCTATAGTCTTCAATTGTTCCAAGAACTCATGAAACTCGTTCCGATGAACATACATGGCAGATTTGTACATTGCATTTTAAAATATTCGATCGAACCCATAAGCCTTCGTTCTAGTTATCGCGGCACCGAAATTGGATTAATTAACGCACACCCATTGCGGAGAGCCGATCGAAGCCGGACTTCATGGGAAATTTTCAATTTCCTCCACATTACACATAAGGTCATATATACGGCTTGTATGTAGCCTGCACTCCGCCCATGCCGTTGTAACGGTTTAACTCCTAGTTAAAATTTAGTGCAGTTGGGCGGCGAACGGCCCCACAAATTACAACAGCTTGTTCTTTAGCGCCTGGGAGTTTTTCTCGGCGGCCACCGCGGGTCGTTAACAAACAAAAACGAAGAATTTTTATATTTATTAAATGAAAAAGTCGCGAGAGACCGTGCCTGATTTACGAGCTTTCGTCGAAAGAGGCCAACTGGGTCGGTAAGTCGAGTGACAATATATTGATACGTTCAATCAAAATAAATCATAGCGATTGATATTTTTTTTATCATCGAGAATATTCATTGCGATATCGCAATTATTATTTTTTTCATATTATTCTATAATTCAAAACTCATATATAACTTTCGAATTTTAATATTCTAAATTAAATCAACCAAAATTTTTTAATACAATTGCTATTTTTTCAATTATTTCAATTATATATCGATTAACTTTCATTAAAGTGAGATCAAAAACAATCAGAGCATCGAATATTTAAAAACTAATAAACAAACAGTCGAACTGCAATTTTCATATACAACATATAAGTCATCCAAGCGTTGTTAACATCATCAAGCGATCACGTTAATGGATCGATCGTATAATTATAAAACATATCGATAATGCTAGTTCGATTACAAGGAGAAAGGGAGTAAGTTGAAAAAGGGATCATTTAAGCGACACGCCCCCGTTTATCGGACGCACAAAAAAACCGCTCGGTACGAAAACAAAATTAATACGAAAACGACCTGGCCTCGGATAGTGAAGCTTTATTATATTATAATTTTATATATGGGAACGAAATAAAACGACCTCGTCGAGAGAGAAAAAAGGGTTAAAATTCGATTTCTTCGAACGGGGGTGTGCGGCGGGCGGCAAAAAAATGTGAACCGGCCACACCCAGCCTTCAATATAAATTGGTATATTTATTTATGATCGAACTATGCTCGTATGGTGTACACACCCCCGTATAATATGATTTCGTTTTTTATGGCGTTTGCTATTATTTGATTTGGCCGCTTTGAACGTGAGAAGGTCGATGTTGAAGATAATGCTAATCAATGTCGGAAGTGAATGAATCTCGTGCTTATCAAATTCAAATTTATTTATGTATTATTTATGTCAGAATATCCCGTGTCGTTTTATGCATGAATGTCATGTTTTAAAATTACACCTGCACTTTTTTTAACCAGCAATCAACTTAATAATCACAATATATGAATAAAAATACGCGAACTGTTGCGAAAAATTCGCTACCTAATTAAGACTTGTTAGATCCAAATTGAATATCGTCACAAAATAAGCACCCCATAAACGACCCGAATAATACATACAATCACGATAAACATCCTATTTAAAATATTTAACCGCTCAAATAACCCTAAATCTCCGACATACGCATCCGAACGATAAACATTGTTATTAGGACACTTTCCACTCTCGGGGCCCGCGCACGCGCATAATGAACCCGACGATATCCCAAAACGAAAACCGAAATCAAAACGCCGAAATGCATAAAAAAAACCACTCAAAAACGAAACAGAACAAAAAGGTAACGGCTTCAAAAACAATAGGTCGCCTATTAGCTGGAGGACTCTGCGCGCCCGGGGCGAGGCCTTTTATTGCCGTCACGTAACCACAATATTGTCACGACGCTGGCCTTTTCACACAAAAAAATAATAATAAGTGTGTGTGTATGTGTATTAAAACGGAGCACCCTTTAGGTGAGCGCCGGTACCGTGAGGGAAAGAAATTTCTTTTTGTGCGTCCATAAAAAAATCGTATATTTATAACCCGACCGGTCCGAGACGGTCGGGACGAGATTTAATTATTTCCGCGACCGTTCGATTATTTTTTCGATTTTTTTTTTCAATCCAGCGTATGTTATTTTTCGGCGTAAAGAGCGTGTAATTATAATGTTTTAATCGTTGTAATTTTTTCAGCGAAAATTCGGTACGCTTGCGGAAATTATGTGCGATTTTTTTCAGAGCGAAAGTCAAGAAATAAGTCATTTCGATCAAAGCGTGAACAGCTTGGTTTTCGATCAAATAGAAATTTTTTTTATTTTAAATGCTAATTGTGTATAATTTTTTTTTGGGTCAGGTTGTGTTTGAGAATCTTTAAAATCCCCTATACTGTTCGCGACGTCCTCGAGGTATAAAAACAATACACTTTTAAAAACCCTCGTTGAGAGCGCATACTACAAAGCCCACAATAACAATGAATCAAAATTTAAATCAAAACCGAAATTCCGAATTAAAACATAAACCGAGCGAAATTTCGTGCAAGGCTCGTCAAGCCCCATTAACTTCTCCGTTTTGAATTTTTCATTTTTTCATTCCGTTTCGCGCGTTTTCCGTTTTCACCTTCGGGTTGCGTCAGGAGTGCATCATCAGAAGTCAATCCGTGTCCGCTGGTACTAAGTCGGCGATCGCTCTTTTGTAACGGCGATGGTTAATTGAGCGTTAACATCGTTCTACGGTAACGAGCCGATGTCAATTATAAGACTGCTCCGATTCCGATTTAGAACACAAAAACCCGAGGAACAATTGAAGATTCGAACAATTTACATAAAAAAGGATACTTTCCGAGGGAAAAAGCTTCAAAATTTGAGTTCGAGGATACTATGCGCGGCTGATTAGGTGAATTCGTCGTCGATCGGATTGGGAGATTGGTTTGTGAAATTCCCCCATTTTGTATATGTGTGTATGTGATGGAAATTTACGATATTTCATTGTTGTATTGTATGGGGTATTTATGCGCGTGCGCACATTTCGCGCATGTGTGTACACGCGTAATTTCCATGGGATCGCATTGCAATCGTGTTTCGTATAATTCGGTATGAGGTTATTGTTGGTTTGTGGAACGATTCAAATATTGTGGAAAAAAAATCAAATTATTTATTATCGTGTGGGTATTTTTTTTTACATACGTGCGCTTGATTTTATTATGATTGCGGTATCTTTTTCAACAAAAACCGTATTTTCCGACTGAAACACAATACGTGTGTGTGTGACCCCTGATTTATGAAGTTGTCATTCGATTTGAATAAAAATCCATTAAAATCGTATCGGGATGCCGTCGATGATGAGTGTTGATATTTCAATTAACGTTTCGTCAGTCAATGAAACGCGAATTACGCTTATCTTTCCAATTAAAAGTTGATCAATAAATAAAATAAACGTGGCGTACATGTCTAATTTAAGGTTAGGTAAGTTTATATCGCTATATTTAATCGATAATCATATATGTTTAAAAAATAACCATGATTATAGGTTGACCCGTTAACTTCAACTATGCCCCGAGCGAGAAACACCCTCTTATTTTATTACATTTAAATTGCACTATAAAAAAATCGCCCACAACACATAAAAATAACGCTCATCAATTATTCAAAAATATTATAATTTTTTTTTATCCACAACAATATATAAGAACATTTTAACGGACGCGAAACGAGCATTGCGCAACCCGTACACGTTCTCACTTATTAAAATCGTAGAATCGCATTATATTATAACGATCGAACAATCGTAATTACCAAGTTTCCAACAATTAACATCCATACAATTAGCCGGACTAGTTTTCGTCTCGCGAAATTTATTTTCGAATTCCGCATATTTCGCAACAGCGGCTCGTCGGTTTTAACGACTCAGAATGCATTAAAGTGCATCGTGCGTGCGATTTTCCCCTTGAAGATAAATATCGAGTGCATTGGATCTAAACGCACATATATGCACGTTCAAAATCGTAAAATGAAAAAACGATAAAACAATCATTTTATGACATCTTCGGCGGTGTATCGTTGCGCGCTGAATAAACTATTATGCATAATTCAGGTACTTCCTTCATTCATGTTGCGTACGTTTCTTTTTTTATATATTTTTTTCATTTTTGTACTATGAGCGCATAATCATCTTCATACTCGAATGCATTCTTGAACCATTGTATGCATTTTTATGTGTACGTTTTTCTATCAAGTGCTCCGGGCGCAATTAAGCAATTTTGCACCGCGGCATCAATTTCGTTGTGCACGTATACAATTTGCGTCGATGTAAACATTATTTATTCGAAAGATTTATATTTTATAAGTACTACTTTGATTATTTTTTTAATAAATTTAAAAAAACGAAACAATAGACCGTATTGACAGTATTGAGTGAAATTTTATTTTTATTTAATTGTTTGAATGGGGAAAATTTAAATTTTCATTCATTATTTTCTGTAAAAAAGCACACATTTTCATCGTGTAAAGTGCGTGTTTGTACACATTTTAAAAAATGGAAGTAAAAAAAAAACGTTGAATGAACAGTGTGCGACACGGGCGCGCACGCACGCACGTACATAGACAGAAACAACAGTGCGCGCGAAAACAATGAAATTTTTCATTGTTTTCGTCAGTTCTGTTTTAATTGAGGAAACGGAAAAATAGCTAAAACCGGTTGGGCAAGCCGTAGGAAAACCGGCGCAGTTCAATTGACCGTGCAAATTGCCATTATACATATATGTTATTATTGCGATATTCAACAATCGCGAAAAGTGGTGACGCGCCAGGGTGCGCGATTAAAACGTTTTGAAAAGTTGTGAAACGTTTAGGCGGAATTGTTACGTTTATTGCGCGATGTTTGTGTATGAGGTTGATATTGTACAATTTTTTCGGGGAAAATACACTGAAAGTTAAGTATTCGCATTAGTAAAAATTAGTATCAAGCACATAAGTTTCGATTGTTTTATTTTAGTATGTACGTAAGCAAAGACCTTCCACCACCGTGAAATAATGTGACGTCAATGACGGTTATTCCAGTTTTTTTTCATTTTATTCAATTACTGGAGCTTAAAATATCAAACGTGTGCGATCTGCACGCGCGCTCCACAACTAGGATGACCGTCAAATCGATTTTTCAGCACAAACATTTCGTTGTTAGTCGATTTTATTATGTTAGTGTCGAATGTTAATGGATGAAAAACATATTTTGATATCACATAAGCTTCCACTCGAAAGTTAGTAACATCCCAATTTTGTTATTTTTCCAATGATTTGACCTCTGTCTATAGTATTTTGAGAATAAGTTCAAATAAACACTACGTCGTATTGCGATTGATTAAGTTTTTACATAATCTTTAATAAATAATTGAGATCTTAAATTATAACGAGACTTATTATTTTTTTTGTTAAAATTCAAAATCGATTCGTGAAAATAACGTTTTCACTGGGATATTTTTTAACACTGATTTAATATAATATATTCAATGAGTTTGCATAATCTTTTCCATGCAAGTTAATAATATAATTATAAAAATATAAATATTTTTGTAATTTAAATTCAACCTTGAGACAAGTATTACACATTATAATGCTAGTAATCGTTATTCGTTCTTGCCTAAATTCACGAAGAGAAAAAAATTTTGGAATAGAAATTTCAACGAAAAAAACATCTAAACACGTATCATAAATTAATTTATAGGACATCTCTGCATATATGAAAATGTCAAATCAAAAGCAATTCATATAAAATTTATATCGATTTCTTATGCATGTTTTTGAAAAAGTCAAAACATTCAAGACAGAGGTCATAGACTGTGTGATCGTATAATACATCAAAGCAATTGCATCATGACATCATATTGGAAGAAGTATTAAACATTCAATGCAACTTCCATCACGATATTAAAGTGCAAATTCTTTGACACACATCCCAGAGGCATAATAAGGCTTACACGATTTCATTTTCAACTCCCTTTTAATAATGTTTGGTAAATTATTAAAAAAATTTTTTTTAATTTGTATCAATTTTTTTTCATTTCGAAATAAACAAATTTAAATCAATGCAATATATCATTCTTTCGATGGCAGTGTAGAATAGTTCATTGCAAAATTTCCAAAATCCAATTATGCCACTGTTGGTATACAACCGAACATTCTGAACATCAAATTTGTTAATTTTTTTTTTGTGTTTTTGTGTGTATGTGCGGTGCTCAATGTGCCCGTTCAACATAAAACAAATCTCGAAAAAACCATGAATGTCATCATGTCGTGGGTGTCAACGCAGAAATTATTATATGCAACAACATTGAAATATTGATCAATTCATCAATATACCGTTTATTTATAACTGATTTGTCATAAATGACTCGCTGATTAGCGGCCCAAAACAATATTATTAATTTTGAAAAATAACATTATTTTTTTTGATTTTGTCAAACTATACATTATCAATATCGATTAATTTAAATTAAAATCTACCATTTTTCAAAAGAGTTAAAAGATAAAATATTTCTCGACAAAGTTATGGATATATTTTTTTGTATTTAACATTAAATTGCAAATTAATTATTGAAAATTTTTTTATTAAAAAAAATACGTTTTGAAAAACTTTATTTTCAAGATAAAAAAAGAAAGGGTGTTAAAACAACGAGCGGACGCCAATGTGCCGATCGAAAACCAACAGTTTGTGATTTCAAGTAAGTATCGCAACCGCTCGATAGATGGACTAAATGTCAAGCTGACAGATCGTATTTGCATATATGTTTCGTGATGATGGCGTGATTACGAACCACATGATTAAAGAAAATTAAGGAAACGTCAAATGTCTATTGAAGTGACAGATTTTATTCGCTTCCATGTTTAACCTCAAATGTCAAAGTTGCGCGAAATAAAGTGACATTTACACCAATTAGGTGGCTGTCACTTCAATAGACATTTTACGTTTCATTAATTTTCTTTAATCACGTGGTTCGTAATCATGCCATCATCACGAAACATATACGCGAATACGATCAATCAGCTTGACATTTAATCCATCTATCGAGCGGTTATTATTCGAAATCACAAACTGTCGGTTTCCGAGCGGCACATCGGCGTCCGCCCGTTGCCTTAGCACCGAAGCAAATTTCGAAACAACCCAAACCCGAAACCCATACAACACCGCTCGAAAATCACCGCGAAATCTACCCCCGCCCCGAACCGCACCACCAAAAAGCGAATCGCCCCGATCCGGTCGACAACCACGACACTCACGACACACGAAACGATCGCAGATATAAAAATTATAAGGGTGTCGGTGTGGCTCACCGGCGCTGGTCCGCGACTTGGCCCTCGGCTTGTGGGGCGAGGGCGGTCTAGCGGCCGCGTACAGCGCGGTCGGCGCCCCGTAGCCCCCGTAGCCGTCGTAGCCTGCGCCCCCGGCGTACGGCGCCTCCGCCCCCGGGCCCCCATGCTGCGCACCTTCGCGCTGCTTCGCCGCCTGCGCCGCGCACGACAGCATCGGCTTCACGTCCGACGGCGGCTGCTGGCCGTCGCCCCCGGAGCCTCCGCCCCCGCCGCCGCCCCCCGACTGCTGCTGCTGCTGCTGCTGATGCTGATGCTGCTGCATGAACGCCACGGACATCGCGGCCGCGTGCGCCACCGCCGCTTGGTAGTCGGTCGCCGATGGCACCGAGTCCGGCGTCGCGTCTTTGGGGGGCGTGGGGGGGAACGAGAACAGGGGGTGCGGCGCCGGGGGGGCTGGGGAGGGCTTGTCTTCTTGGTAGCCCCAGGGCTTGCCCTCCAGCCAGGGTAGGGGGGCGTGGAAGTGCGGTCGACATACCTGGCCGCCGCCCGATCTGGGACCTGCTGACAAAATTATAAGATTAGTTGGTTTTGGCGGGAAGAGTCTGTATGACATCGGCGCCCACTTGCGATTTAGTCGCGCGCGATCGAGAACACGTTTTGGGTTGGAATGCGCGCGTGTGTCGTGTGTGCGCACTTCGACCCGAAACAGTGTGTTCCATTTTCGATCGCGCGAGACTAAATCGCCAGTGGGCGCTTAGCTTTATAGAGAACTATAACCGATGTCTGTGGTAACTCTTAGACCAGGCGCCCACAGGCGATTAGTCGCGGCGCGATTTATAATGGAACACATTGTTTTAGGTTGAAGTGCGCCCATATA
>JAOXNN020000065.1:1952325-1974222 GCA_028571205.2 Hydropsyche betteni | reverse complement strand
GTGCGCCCATTAACCTTATGGGCGCACTTCAACATAAAACAATGTGTTCCATTATAAATCGCATCGCGATTAATCGCCTGTGGGCACTTGGCCTTATAGCAAACAGGTCTTAATTAGTAAATTCGAATTAAAATACATACCAATACAATAAATTTAATGTTTTAGTTCAACTAATTTTTTAAAATGCATATCTATCAAACTCATAATAAGATATAATGGATTCACCTACTAATAAACAGAAAATGCAATATATTTTAATTTCACAATGAAATTCTATACCAAGCATACATATCTATATATCATTTGCACTTATTGTTAGAATCATCCCTAATTCATAATATACGCTTAAGTTCGGCTTAATTTGTGCAAAAGCTCTATTTCATTAATTAGCGGTGAATTCATTTTCTCTAAGGAATAATAAATTCAATTGAAAAATAAATAAAATTCGCTTTATCAGTAATAGACGCATTAACTGATATTACGCGAGGATATTAATTCAGCGTTCGTGTATAATTGCAAGATAACTTCAATCGTGCCAACTCGTTACAAATTACAAATTATCTTGGAAATAAAACAACATAAAAAAATCTCCACACTATGGCCACACTTAAACGAGTTTTTTTTTTAATAGGTCGGTTTTTATTTCAGTACAGTGCGAGTAATTAACAACGGCTCATTTGTGATTTCGGCGATTAACTAAACGCGATTAGCGTTCCAGTACAAATTAACCGACGCCGTTAGTAAAGCGGCATTAAATTCGTTTTACCGCTATACGAAATTTCAATTGAATAAACAATCACGTATTTCAATTCAAAACATAATTCAATAATACAACTTTTTAACAAAAAATGATAATTAAAACCTGAGTTTCCGTGTGACACAAATATTTGAAAGACTCGTACGACGGTATGCATAAAATTATTTGTATTTTCAAAATTTATTGGAATTCCTATAATTAATTCGAGATTGATTCTACCAAAAAGCATATATGCAAACGTGAGAAATTTCAACGCTACAATAAACAGATTACTTCAATTGAATATCATGCATCCCCAATTCTTGGTACTGGCAAAACTCAAGGGGGGGCGGAAGGGTGGTACAAAATCTCACAAAAGACAACCCCCTGTCGTCAATACAATTTAAAGATAACACGAACAGCCGATTCGTTGTTCGCCGAAACAAGAATCGCCAATGAGAGAGTTCCTAAGGGTGAATTTCGACCCCTCGCGGTTTTCGATTCGACCGCCCTCCAATTTCGTGCCGAACATATGTCCGGGTGAAATTCGATTTTCACGTGTTGATTCGCAGCAGATTCTGTACGCCAGTTTTTTCTATACACAAGCTTAGGGGTTGTAATTAAATATTATAATTTATAAGCTAGTAATGGTAGTTTTACCCCCGACCGAGCGAACACTACGGGGATTTCGGGGTTGAAGCTACCCGCACACCACCGACGGCGAAATTGTTCGATTTTATCTAGATTTTCCGATTTGTAAATGATTCATTGTACAGTACATCGATTCACTATTGTACGCTCAATAAATTGTGTTGAATTTTTATATGAAAAAAATTCAATACTATACATATTGTGTGCCTTGGTTCAAAATAACTTTTGTTTTTTAACTACCTATTTCTCGATTCATTTTTCACAAATTTAAATCTCTTTTTATTCAAAAACACAAAATTTTCATAATATCAATGTTTTATGAAAAATTTTAATAATTTTAATACAAAATTTGCTTTAAATTTTGATTACGCATATTTACAAAAGTGTATTTTGTTCACAATAAAAATCGAATCAATTTGAAACATTCACTAGCACTAGGTATAATATATTTATATCACAGTCCAAGTATATTTCAGTCCATTTATATTTAGACCAGTCATAAATACATATTTTTTAAGGGTTGAATTGGGTTAGATAAGGATAGGTTTTTTGGGCAATTTCCTTTATTTTAATCGAAATTTTGGGTTGAGTCAAATAAACATTGACTAATAATATACATAGACTGCAACATATAATATATAAAAAAAATCAAATGATTCTAATCAAAGTACTTATTACACATATAAAACAAGTTATTAAAATTCTAATCAAAGCATTACACAACTGATACTAATTGTAAGTATATTATGAGAGTATGTGACTATTTTTCAAACGTACATGAGTTGTTCCAATACAGACATTTTAAATATACAAAAAATCATAATTTCATCTAACAAAAACACACACGATTTTCAAAATTTCCACCAACAACCCAAACCTTCCCCCAGCAACTGCCACATCTAAAAACAACCATGCCCAACAACGAAACCCACCAAAGCCGACTCTCTTTCACGCTCGGCCCCGTACTCGCGCACGTACAGACCACGCATACTTCCAACTTCATTATTATTTTATTTTTTAGCCCAAGCTCATTTTCATAAAGCGTCCACAGCCCGCACGTAGCCGGCAACCCGCTGTCTCCGACAAATTCCCCATTCACCGTGGGGCTACCTAAAACCCCCATATCTCGAGTTGGCATCGCGCTGTCGCAGATAACGATCGCCCGGCGACTACACCCCGAAAAATCGTTATAAAGCAGATGTTTGGTGCTGCTTTTTTTCGCTTTTCGTTATTGTTCCGTGTTCCGTGTGGTGGTGGCAAGGGTGGCTCTACGGGAAAAACAACAGGAAGGATGTGAGGATGGTTTTTTTGTGGTGCGTTCGTTCGTTATTTTCAGCGCGCTCGTAAATCTCCGTAGCGGCGAGGCCTTATTAATCATCCGATGCGTAAATATATGCCGTGTCATGAATTGATTCTTGATTGTGGAACGGCAAATAAAAGTGAATCTCGTTCGATCCGATATTTATAATATCGCGAATTTTTAGATTTCGATCGGATTTTTTGTGCAATGAATATTTATAAAAATATCAAAGGAAACTCTACATATTTAAATATAAAACGTTATACCAACACCGTCTTCTATAAAAAAAATTTAAAATAATTCAGTGCACATTTGCATACGCGACGCTACGGAATCGGCCATTTTGTACGTGCATCCCGCACAAAGGCCGGAGCTCACGTTCGATCTACCGCGCATAATTTTAATTATTGTCAGTATTTTTTTTTTCATTTTATTTTTTTCAAATATCATCGTGCTCGTATGTTCGTGGAAGTGTCGCGGTCCGTCGACCGACATCGCCGTTGTCTCTCTAATATAATTACCGAAATTACACATAATTGTCAAGCAGACGGACACACGAGGGGGAACGAGGCGCAATGCGAAACGCTAATTACAAAGTAACCACCGGCCACACGTACAACATAACATTAACGTATAAATACGACCGATAATGATAGTTTTCTGATCGGTAAAAATCGCAAAAATTGCGCACACGAACTCGAACCGAATCGAACACTTTTCGACGAAAATTTTACGTAATACGAATTCGAATCATCGAATCCAATTAACAAACTCATTCTTTTCCCCTCAATAAATCTATATTTCTAAAGAGAAATCTAATTCGCGAAAGCAGTCGCATAAATAATCCGCTCGGCACGTGCGCTAAAAACACTTCCGAGTCTCTTCCACGTTGGAAACACGTGTTATGCTCTCGGATCGTAATTTGCCGGCACAATTAACCGTATACAGTGCTACATTTTACTACAGCCACCACTAATTTGTCATAAATATTCCTAGTCGTTCATTATGCAAATTCGCCGGACGGCAATGCAACAACAAAGTGCATCGAACGGTTGTTGTCGGCTGCAAGTTTGCGCGGATTTAACGGTTAACCGCTTTCGTATAAACTGTAATAGCGTCGCGGTTATTGTATATTAATACATTTTAATATACAAATTAATAAATTGTTCGCGTGTTGCGTCGGCGCGTGCTGCGTTTTGCGTTTTACAAGCTCTCATAAATAATGTGTGTGCGAAGTAAAAGGGTTCTGTCTTATCCGTGTTGTTGGATAGTTCGATATTTTTCTACGTAAAATGGAGATTTCACGATACAACTATAGATTAAATCATAATTGTTGTACGGTTCTTATCCGAGATCAATCTTGGAATTTATTGGATAATTCAATTAAGTGTTCGCCTTGTGTGTCGAACGTTGAATTAAAAATATTTTGTTACATATCAAACAGTCTGGTATTTTTCAGCAAAATATTATATAAATCACAAAATGATTTTTAACTGAAACGATACATTAATTCTAAAGAATCGTTCTAGAAAATTAACTAGTAAAATTGTTTATTACACAAATTAGATGAAATAAATCATTGGCACGTTTGATAGGCATCGATTTTCATAATCAACTATTACAATTATAAAGCAGAAAAAGTACAAACATAATTGTCAGCATTATAATGAGAATGCATACCCCGAGACGCCTCATGTACGTGATATAATACAATCATAGCAATAACAGCTCAATGAAATCTTAAATGTCAAATCGGAAAAAAATCGAAATAGTTTCGAACAATGTTGTAATATTTGCAATTTTTATAATCGCGTGCATGCATATAAATAAAAATAATAAACACGAGAACACATGCATTACCCATATATAAATCAATTTTTGAATAAAAAATTCTCATTTCACAGAAATTAAATCTAAATGCAGTATTACGATTTATTGTTCAATTTAAACGGTATTATAAAATATAAAATTTCTCGATTTTTTTTAAATACTTCAGTTTTCACAGAAAACATATAATACATTAAGATAAAAATCGAGTACAACTTCTTTAGAAAACTCGTGAAAAACGCGGCCGTTCCAGCGCGTTTTTCACACGGAAAATGAAACTATCGAGCCTCGACACGGAAAAGAGTCCACTACACGCGAAACACCATCGTTGTGCTTTCAAAACGACCCTCAGGCTACATGGAAACGACGAACCCTTTCCCTCGGTCGGCTATCTGATGCTGAAGCGTCACGCCGAATCCTTCAGTTACAAAAGTGAAGCGCACGCACAATGGACACTCGTCCGCGGACCTGCGTACGAACACAATAACTTATACACACATCGTATTATTAGTACATGGGCGAAGGGCCCAGAAGGGCCACCCCTGCCGTTTTAATAAAATATATATATGTGCGCGAAGGGAGGGCCGGAAGGCTTGCGGCAGCAGATCGGCCATCTTGATACGACACGTTTTATGACGAACACATTTCGCTTCCCGACGAATATACGGTTAAATACGCAATCTCGGCTTATGGACGTACTGATTCTGTTTGGGTTGTTCGTTTCGGCAGACGCGGATGGGTTTTGAGCGCGGGAAATTCGGATTTGCGCCGCGATTTTTGCGCGAGTGGGGTTTTAATGGGATTTTTTTAGTTTGAGTTAAGTTTGGTTGGAATAGTCGTTGATTTGGATTTTTTTGAGTATTTGATCCCTTGGGAATTGATTTTGTTTATGTTTTCGATAATATTAGGCAGGAACGTCATTTCAGATTTTTCCAAGGGGAGGGGTAGTCAAAATTTATTTTTTTCAATGAAGCTTTTTGCAGCGATAACTTTATAAGCTACCCAAAATTAACAAGAAATAAACATAACATTAATCGATCTAAAGTATTTCATTAATCATTAAACTTACACTATTATATAAATTCATACTATTTCTAAATTTGGGGGGGAGCAGCTGTTCCTCCCCATGCCTCCCCCCCCTAAATAACGTCTCTGATATTAAAACAGTTTTTGTAGTTATTAATGATGAAATGGAATTTCGGAAAAAATAACGGACATATAAATTTTCCTTTCCTTTCACTTCGTATACAACAAATAAACTTTTCAAAATTTGCATATTAAAAAATAAATAATTATAACGATGAGTATCAGAGAAAACATCTATGATTTCGAAAATAAATAGATTTGACTATAAAAAAATGTACAAATGAAATGAAAGAATCGCTAGCGCAATTTCGCTCCCGCCATCCATTCCAAATTATTCATTCAATTTGCCGATTGAGCTGATAAAAAATATGCAATTTTTATATACGTACTGAAGCTAATGTGATGCACTTTTTGCATGTTTTTGCCGGCGCTTCTTTTGCGCCGCCGCAGGCCGCATAATGTTTTTTTAATTACCGACACTGTCATTCATTTCGCCGTAATGCTCGCACAGTTAAATGCATACAAACTCACTTACACAAAACGAACAAACACGATATGTGTGTATGACGATGCCTTCGAGACAACGTTTCTATGTGTACTGTCATCAGTTTTTCCCATTATTATACCATGAAAAATATTATATTAATACAATCAACATCATCATCATCAAATGCAAATCATATAAAATTTATAACAGAATAATGCCTTTAAAAAACCATTCGAAATTTCAATTCAATATTTAAAATTTTGGTTGTCTATTTTTATATTAATTTTACCATTTATCATAGTCAATTAAAATCGATTATTAATAAATTGAAAATATTTTCGTATCCCGCTTTATTTATTTTTTTAATTTTAGTCCATCAAATTTCGTGCTTCGGCGTGAAGCAGAGGGCTCTTTTGTCGTGGCGCAATTTAGCCCCGCGATCAGAGCCTTGATAACACATTGAGTGTCAGCTTATCGGTTTCGTGTATCGACCCCATGAAAATCCCGTGAATCTCCCCTTATACCCAGTTCACATTGTGGCAAAATCTAGTATCTGAAAAGAGGAAGAGGCCATTGTTGTGAAACGACAACGCAGCAGATTGACTAGACTTGAAAGCTTCGGATGCATTTTTAGCATCCGAGGGGGTTCCATGGAAATGCACATCAAAATATGCGACTGCTGTTAAAATGCTGATTTTTTTTTTATGTCGGAATAAAAAAATGGACGAATGAAAACGTAATGTTGACGTAAAAGGGGGCCATGTGTTGGACACGCATAATTGGCCCATTCCATTAATATCGGTCCGTTTTGTTCTACCGTTTCTACAAAAGGCTGTGATTATGTTCTAACGACTGGTAGATTTTCTCAAATATAAAAAGTGCGTGTTTTTTGGCACGAAATTATCGTATTCTGTTTCGCTCGCGCAAAAATTTCTTATTATAATAAATCTTGATAAGAAATTTTAATTAAAATTGTTGTGTCGATAATTTAATAAAATAATATTTACTCTAATTAAAAATTATGTATTTTAATTAAAAAAATAACATTATTTGTTGTATTCCAAAATAATAAAATATTTATTCAATATTAAAATATTGACGTTATCCATCATCGGTCCATTAGGATATCTTAATGAAAGGTTAACGCTCACGTCAGCCAAAGGGTTAAATTTGACGGATGCCTAGTAATAGAAATAATAAATGGTTTCGCACCTAAAGGCGAAAAGCAGAAAACACAAGTAACAAAAAACTTCATGCCTCATCTGATGCCCTTGAATAATTGAGATGTTCTCGGAACGATCGAATACCCAAAATATTTTATCTTCCTACGTGTATTGTTTTCATTAAAGAGTTGTTAACTCAATCACGTACCATTATTAAATAACCATACGCATAAACAAATTTTATTGGAATAATAATGTGTAAAAAAAGCTCTCGCACACACCCGGTGTTCTAAGCAATATAATGTTCTGGTCGTGCCCCATACAAAAATCTTACCCAACAATGGACTTCACACGGGTCTTTTTAAAAGGTGAAATTTCTAGGAAACGCGCGCTTGTTATTATGATAATATAATTTTCATTTGCATGTCTGACGAATTTCCTATTTTTTTTCTTTCGTATTTTCATTTTGAGTGTTTTCTTTCGGTAAAAATTGAACGTAATTGTATATGACACGCGTTTCACAATAAAGATGATTGTGTGTTTTATACGTAACACACAATATGGGCGCATTCAATTTCGTTTCATACGAATTAAGTACACAATAAAAATGCACATAATTATCGAAAATAGTAAAATCATGCTTTTGTAATCAAAAGCGTTTCAAATTCGATCCGCTCGAAAGCCGCGTCTGCAAACGTGCGAAAAACTTCACCATTTTTTCAATCGAACGTTTTATTTAATTTAGAATTTGCATAGTCACACAATGCGAAACGACAGATAATCACGTCGATTGCGAAATTCATACAGCATTCGCACGCGATTTCATTCATAAAAAATGCACTTATAAATATGCACCATTAATAATCACCATCGGACGCATAAATATTAATCGAGCGTTCGACTCATAAACCATCGAACATAAAACGAATCGAATTTTCACTCGTACACCGAAATCGCTAGTTATTTTACCAATTCAGAGGACGCTTTACATGCGAACAGAATTTCAGTTCAGTTCCAGGAAGAATCCGACTATTCCTAGCTATATTTTATTGCCCTGTCTTCCGCTGCGAATATCAATTAGGTTGAAGCTTTCGGGGCTCCGCCTCGGGCCGAATTTCTGGTGTTTTCCAACCCGAATAATTGGCATCGAAATAGTACTCGTTTCGATAACAATCACCGCAAATAATGCGTCTTTACCTATGCGATGTATCCACTTCCGGAACCGCATTAAATACCTGTTTGAAATTGTTGATTTTTTTCTATTCCACTTACGGCGTACGATAATTAACTATGCACGATTTTGTTCACGAGTTTTAATTATGACAGGTGTTAAGCAAAGCTTCCGATATTAATCGACGACGAGCGAAATTTAGACCGACGTGTATCGATCATTTTATACGCAATATAAATTGGTTTGAGTCAAATGCGAACGATTAACCCCCTCGTCGTTAAGATTAATCGATCTGCTCGATATGAACGCGATAGTTTGTTAGCAAATGCATATCGAATAAATTAAAAAATATGATAGCATTCGTTCAGTAATTCATCGATGTATAACATTATACATAATTTTTCATATCATGCACGTCGATTTTTTTATATTATGTAATATAATATTTATTTAAAATTTCAAGATTTTATTATTAGATATAGATTGATTTTATTTATATGATTTGCGACCAAATAAATCTCGAAAAGCTCCATAACAATGAATTTCCTGGAACAACGCTCATTGAGCGGGCGTCGGCGCAAACACAAACGTACACACAATGGCGGCAATACGTTATTGATTTTTCCTCGTAATTATACGAAATACGATTTGCATATTAATCGGGTGTCTAGAAACATGTGCGGGTCTACATCCAACAGGTACTATTTTCTCGTACTCGTCCCACCGGTAGTGCGCATAGTTCACTTTTCCCGGAATACCGCGTAGGCTTCCAATGTTCCAGGATTTCGATGCAAGAAAATTTCTTCTGCCGACACCTACATAACGCCGAGTCGTGTTCGGAATGTAGTCGAGGTGGTAAAGGTTAACAAAAAACATATAAAAAAGGTGGAATAAGTTAAAAATGTCAATTGCATATATGGCGAAGGCGAGCGCTGGAACGCTGCCCGTACATAACGTGCCAGACCATATTATGGTTTGCCCTATTAATATGTGTACAATTGCATGTACTCAGTTGTACATACTGATCAATTACATATTTATGATTTATTACTTTGAAACGTTTAAGTTTTGTTCTTTGAAGCTTGCTAAGGAAAAAATATATAATTATTTAATTAACATTAACATTTTACGAATCTTGTCTATACCTAACAATGCGAGGAAGTTATTTACACAATTATAAACAAATCAAGTAGATTGTGATTTTAACTCGATTTTCAACAAAAATCCACAAATACATATGGATCATTATTAGAGCAGAAACAGTCATACATAATAAGCACATTTTGATATATTTTCATACAGAACCGTTGAACAGGAAACCCGTAAAACAATACATCGATCAATCAACATCGACGACAAACGACATTCCTAATAGGAATATTATCGACGGTTCGCAAGTTTACACGGTATTTTACGTTTACACAAAAGTCAGTCCCTACAGGCTACGTACATACGGTGATATTTTATGCACAGACGTTAGGGTTATAAATTAAAGGAAATGTGTCCACGTGTCCCTCGTGAAGAACTGTCCCGCCGGTGAAGGTGGATTCATCAAGAATACATAACACGAAACCACCTAGAGCGGCAAAGTAACGTCGAGAATTTTTAAAAAAACGACTCATACACACGTGGCTTTTTAATAAAATGTCGCATGTCCTTTTTCGAATCAATATACTTTATTTTTAGATGGTAATTTGCTTCTGATGGTGCTTGGAGTGTTTTTTTTATTTAATGTTCGAAACATATGTCAATTACACGGGTAATGGATATTGTTATTCTTAACCACTTGAAAATTTTTATCGATGAAATCGCAAAATATAAACGTTTCTCGTTGTTTTCACATCAACAGATCTTAATGATATCGACCGTGCATAAAATTACCGATAAAGTAATAAAATAAGAAATCCAATAGTGATTTTTTCAACTGTCATTCGAAGCCAAAAGTGCTTAGCTTTCGATAGAAATCCGAAACACGAAACCGAAAAAGCTCGCCCATTCAAAAGAATAAATTACAATAAATTACGCTATCGGTTTCCGCGCGCGCGTCAAAACAATCGTCGCATTGAAAATTTACGATTTTCACGCGTCGAAATTCGAGAATTCTCCCATATTATTATTATGTACACTCCAATGTGTTTGTGGCAGCCACATCAAAAAAGTGTCTCTTATTAAAGTCAAAAAAAAAATCAAAAAATTGACCCGTCTCGTTCCCACGGGCGACGACGTTCTTCATTATTCCGTAATAATGACAACTCACATACACACACATAGCATATTCTTCGGCTATCTACAGCATACACAGTCTCTCAGAAATTGCGTACCACCGACTGTCCCACGAAGTCGCGATATTTTCCGTAATGAAGAGAGAGAGCATTGTTTCGACGGCCGTTTTAAAATGGCCCGAGAAAGAGGCGCATGCGTGCCGAGGGGTACACTTATTGTTGTCGATCTTAATTAGATTTTGAGATAACAATCTCGAAAATAAAATGATAAAAAAAAATCTTGCCATAATACAAACATAATATATGGCGAGGCTCGCGAAGACGACCGTTTTTTCGACGCGGCGACAATGGCGGCAGATCGGGCCACGTTGATTTGATAAATTACTCGCTCGTTTTTTCATTATTGTTATGAATTCGTTCTGTGTATTGTTTGCTTGGAATTATCATAGGAGTGTATTTTTTTATTGTTATATTACGCGAGGCAGCTTCTTATTGTGATATTTATTGCCGTTCGGCTTAATTTCAGGGCGGTCTTTAAAATATTGTTGGCGGTGTATGTAAAAAATGCAGATTGTGCGAAAAAAAGCTGCACTGCTATGCATAAAAGTGCGTATTATTTATTATATTTCCGTTTGTTTGACCCTTTTGCATTGTGCTTCTTATCGAAAATAGAATCATGGGGGTCATAGTGCTGTGAACTGATTTAAATATCTAATAATTTTCAAAAGCATAAAAAAATGTTTAATTATAGTTGTTTATATTTATTTGTGGGCATAATGTGTGCTTAAATATGACTCGGCTGCTTAAAAAATAATTATATTAAAACATAATTATTAGTGTTAAAACAACATAACCGTGCAACTTCTCAAATATTTGCATACTCAACAATTCAGTATTATAACATGATTATTTCACTTGTATTAAAACTCGAATAAGTAATCAAAACGATCGTTTGGAAAAAAATTATATTATTTTTTTTAAACGATCGTTCAATCGATCGGAAATTGCAACCCTAAACAATTACGAACAAAATGAAGTCCATAGAGAGATTGCGTTTCACAAAATCCATATTTCCTTTCAAATAATGGACATTTTGTATTTTAAATCGAAATATAAATAATATATCATAGTTAAATTTGTATTATTTGAGTGCGGTGTTCGTGTTGCGGAACGCGCGACAGTAATTATACGTCTGCTCCTTTCGCACAATGAATGGTTGGGTCAGGGGTTACAAACTCTCGCGTGTGTCAGTACATTGGTGTATTTTAATGAAACGTATTTTTACGTACACCGAATAAGCATACTTGACATAACCCATTAGTGTACATAGTGCAAATTCAAATCGTTCCCAATACCGACATTCATACTGAAATAATAAACAATAGATTCAGTAGTATTTTCAATACAATCATAACAATAAAAGTGATTTTTTATTATGTTTTGAATAAAATTGTAGTGAAAATTTTCTAATTATACTTATATTATAGGAAAAAATTAAATATATGTAAAATGGAAGACCTAAAAGAAAATTTCGAATCATATTATACTACTATTTGAGAGTGGGATTAAATTTCAATATTTTGGAATAGAATTTTCTTTCATGGTCTAAAGATTACATTTCCTAATAATAAACGATAAAAAATGGCAATGAATGTATTTCGTGATAAAATAACTAAATAGCATATAGACACTTGAATCGGCAACCAATAAATAAAGAAAAACTAAGGGAGATCAAATAGATAACGAACAAAAATATACGAAAAATATTAAATAAAAGTTCCTCAAACAAAAAAAAAAAAAAAAAATTCCAAAGTACGTAAAAAAAAACAATTAAATTTTAAATTCACCAAACAAACACCCATCAGAAAACTCACCCGCCAACCAATTCGCGCACACCAAAATCAGTATGCAAACGACCGATCGGACACCGCCCAAAATCCAAATGTCAACGAATGCAAATTCACCACCGTCCAAAAAACGCAATCCAAAAAAATAAAAGGTTCCTCTCAACTGTCCTAGCCGGCACGAACGACACTCATACACACACACACGCCGCCGTACACAAAAGCGCAACACAAAGGAGACGGGCGGCCAATCAGCGGTGCGCGAGCCGAGTGGGTGTTGCCCGCGACCCACCCTCCCCCGCGCCCCGCGCGCGTAATTGCACGTAATTGTCGGAGGAGAGTGCGAGAGGGACATCGATGCGCTTTCGTGGAACGGCGTCCCTCTCGCAACCCCTTCGGTGATGTTCGGTCGGTGTCGTTGGAGCGAGTTTCGCGGCTAGGCCGTTGCGAGTCGATGGGTTTGTTTTGGAAATGGTTTTTGTGGTGCGAGAGGTTGTTTGAGTTGAGCGGTGTGTGGTTTGGTTAGTGGGTGGTTGCGATTGTTCAGTGTCGATTCGTTAAGATGTGGAATGGTTTGTTTTTCGAGTCGATGTTCGTTGATGTAAGGAAAATTGTTGGATTTTCCGATCGTAACAGATTTTTTTAAATGATAACTTTGTATGTTAATAGAATTTGAATTGAATAATTGTATACAATCGCTGTGGGAGTAAGGGAAATTGTTGAATTTTCCGACCGGAACAATCTTTAATGTTCATATGCTTTAAATTAAATAATTATTTTTGGAGTTATTTACAATCTGGACCATATTTTGTGTTTGTAGAAATTTTTAATAAAATTTTTGAATTAACGAGGAATTATGAATATAAATCTAAAAGTTAAAGAGCCAAGTTAGTGGCGTTTGCATGTAAACATGCACCGGCAATTAAAAATATATTAGTTATGATGAAAATCGTTATATTTTTAACCCCTCGAATAGAATAACGTTCGACTAAAATTTTATTTCATTTATCTTTTGATATTTATTAATATTATATGAAAAAATCATATACAGTAAAACCTTGATTTAAAGTACCTACTCGAGATTCACATTTTCTCGCTATTTTCGTACAAATTTTGCAGTTCGATAATCCAAATGTTCAAATTTTAAATTCCCAATCTATGTGATCTTTATAATAACTTATTTTTTTGTCGATCCCTCCGATAATATAAAAATGTGGTTTCACTGTATGCATATTAAAAATGAATAAATGAAAATATCCTCTTTAGCCCTATCTGAAATTTGATTTTCAAACTCAACAATAACTCAAAACTATTTATTCATTCAATATTATAACCAACAATGCGATAATCAGATGACACGATAAAGTCTTATCGGATAAAATCTCAGCGTGTTGCATCTATTGACGCAATTTCCTTTCCCGCATCCTTCGAATCGACAATGAACAAGCGAGGCGTACCAAACATTAAACATGAATTATTACAATGGACGTCTCTATATGATCTCCAGAATTAGCATAATCGATTCGGACGAACTCGTATCCGAATAAAAATTACACATAATCGGGAATCGACACGGAAGCGACTACCGCAATGGCGACACATAAAGCGCGGCCAGGGGTCCACAAAATCGCATTTTAATTGCGGACATTAAGCGTCCGCTAATTATTGCCGGCGGGCAGTTCTTCAATTATTACTTAACAGGTTTGTCGCCGATCGTGGCGCTAATAAAATCGGAGTTCTTATTGTCGCTTCGGTTCGATTATGTGCTGAAAAGATTCGAAGATTGCGGCCTGTTTTGTCGAGATTTTACTGAGAGGTCATTGCCGTTTTGTGTATCGGAAATTGGGCAGGTGTCGATAACCTTTTCTATTTTTGATTGATAATTAACTTATTACAACATTTACATATTTGAAACATTTTTTTTTGTATAAGCAAAGAAATCTCTCAATATAATCATTTTTGTTGAATAACGATTCGTCAATGATATAATAAATATATATTTTGATTTTTTTTATATAACATTAACTCTTTTATAAATTCTCACGTTCATCGCACCGATTTAACAAATTGCATGCACATAAACGAGTGCAAGTGCATCGCCCGAAGCGCAACCGCGGAATATGCGATAGACCTAATGAGCCGATACATTTTACAACATTTCGTAACAATGAATTATTTATAAGCGGATCGATTGTTACGCTGAATTTTTTAACCTTATCAATATTACGTGTTTTGAAATTAGCACTGCAGACACAAAAGAGCCAATTCAATGAAGAATTTCGCTGCGAAAAGTCATAAATTCGAGCGCGTGCCGTTTTGTAGTCTCGTTAATAGCTCCGACGATCCTCGACAATTTCCAACATAATCGACACAAGTGAATAAATGACGTCTCATCACAATCTGTCGTTTTGTGCGAAACGCGATGGAATGTTATCAAGTCGGTCAGTCTGCGTGGTTAATCGAAAAACCCACAAATCAGATCCACAAAAATTAACATACGATTTCGCAACATGATCTAATTGATACATCCATTGCAACAATATGGCGATTAGAGCGCGTTGTTATGAAACATCCGAAACATTAGCGTCAACGGACGAAACTTATTCGCGCATTGTACACGAGTGCGGATATGCAAACAAACGAACATACACACAGCATAAATATAGATTTTAGGCAGTGGCGTCGCGCCGGTTCAGATATTTAACCAATTTCACAGCGATTGAGCAATTTAGATATCCATCCGCGCGCCGCATTAAAATAACGCACAAAACGGCCTCGCCCGCCCCACAAAACCCCATCATTATAAACCCATACGTATTGTATGGTGGACTAGGTATGTCTAGGTACACGTGTGCACATACATTTCAGTGTAGACCAAATCTAAAAGTATCATTCGTGTATAGGAGTCGCGATTGTTGCGTACCTACCACGTAACACCGGATCAATAGTGCGTAATCGATAACGAGGCGTGACGAATTGGTCGTAAACGTATATGTGTGTTTTTTTGTATATATCAGAGAATCTAAACCTTTTCAATCGTATAAAAATTTGAAATGAAAACTTATAAAGGGCTCTTATGTTCCGATCGTTTATTAAAATTATTCAATTGATAAACCGAACATTGTCGAAACTTACGTTAGACTCGTATACGAAACGGGATACAAGTTTTCAGCACGATCCGAAGTCGAAAGTTCAACTTTCAGGCCCTCCATAGGTTCGTATGAGACCAACTCGATCGGAAATTATACGCGAATTTCGGTCGTGCTGTTTACGCGAATCCTCTCACATTTATAAAGCACGCGAAATTTATGCCACAGTTTTACACGTACATGTTAATATGTTGTGTTGCTCCTTCGAGAAATTCGTACAATATTACTTACGTACGAGCGAACGCGGGAGACTCTTTAATTAACCGGCGAACGGTTAAAACTTATTGTCTTTTGTTGCGGCGCATTAAACACGGCAGTTCGTTTAAAGTTTGCCAATTTAACTTGCCGTATTTAAATATTGAGACGCACGACACTGGCACCAACTTTTCATATTCGAAATTCGAACGTCTCGAGATGTTGGCCAATTCGTTCGTGTAATAAGTTGATGATGTTAATTTAAGACTGACGTTTGTCAGAACACACGTTCCGTCGAAGTTTGTCAATTTCGTTACGTGAATGGGTATTGTTCGGTTCGGTAATAAGTTTTGTGTTTTGGACGTATTCACGAACTGTGAACATTGAATAAAAAAACACAAGTCTCCTTATTTTATAGTCGTAAATCAGTCGCAATTTTATTTCGCCGATAATGTAGCTTTTATTTGTTGGCTATAAAGCAATAAAACTCCAGTAAACGGCTTCTGCGTATGTTGCTTTAAAATCGAAAACACAGAGTTATATAAATTCAATAATAAAATATCGAATGGGAACATTAATACGCCATTATCTGTATTTATTGAAAAAGTTTAGTATTTGACCATTAAATTGACATGGACGGGGATTTATAAATTCGGTAATATACAGGAGAATAATTTTCGTACTATTTCCACAAATTTAAAAAGCCTTTTATGAATATACCGAACTAAAATCTTATTTGAAAAATAAAAAAAAAAACATTCAAATGATAATAATATACACAAAGTTAATTAGCAATTTAAAATCAGCAGAATCGATACTTATTCTTTTAACGAATCAACGATATATATTTTTACACTAAACATCCAAAACCACAAATACTTCATATCCCACCGACCACAACCATCCACGAAAACACTGCTCAATCCCAAAAAACATCACCATTTCCAAACCCACACTTCTAAAACAGCAAACTATCCCGTTTTTCCCGTTTGTCACTTCGATTCGAAATCGCACTATCAACGTCCAGATGAGCCACATTGTAATATTTTCACGCATTCAAAACAACCCGATTCCGGTAGATTAAGCACAATCAAAGTAAATGAAACCCACACCGTTGTTGGCGCGTTAACCGCTCGGATACAAGCATTATACAGCGGCAACATCAGAACAGTATCGTTTTACGCTACTCGAACATTTTTCACCGGCTCACATGCCGATCTATGAATCCTCGATATGTTGAGAGCTTTATTGTGGGTTTGGTCTGAAAAAAAATCGCGTTTTCTGTCTCCGAAACGCTTTTCCTGGTCTCTGTGGGGGGAAAGTTTGCGAAATCGATACGGGAGCGTTTAACGCGTGAACGGTTACGTTCGTTCGGTTAATCGATGAGAGGTTAATATACTCTCTCGAATACGTTTTTGTTTATCCCTTTTCGTATGGGCGTTAATGGATGTTGAGATAATGCGGATATTAAAGTCTTAAAGAATAGTAAAAACTAAACGCAACAAAACACGCACATTATACGGTGAGCGTTCTAAGTAAATTAATTCGTAAAAATATATGAATCGTTACAAAACGTACTGGTTTTCTCACATAATTTTTTATTTGAGTATTGTTTGGGTTTTATAATTGTATTAATATACAGCGGTAGCGTTGCTCATTTTTTCGTAGAAGAAAATTTGGTTTTATTTCTTCATAGAACGTATTTCGAATATATGTTTTTATCGTGGAAATTAAGTCGTTGATTTTTTTCCGATCTACATAACGTCATAATTATACTTCTTAAAAAATACTCGATACGTATATTTATTTTCATATTTTCAACTCTAAATTTGATAAATTAATTGGGTATCGTAAAGATTCATAATACTCGTACATCCGGATGTATACATAAAAGCAATGAAGTTCTCATATAAATCAGTGACAATGTGTCGTAATTACGCTGCGATTTCAAGAATATTATGTCAAAACAGTAGGAATATATCGCAATCGTTTTGCGTTTTCGTAAAAAAAACCACTATTATATTTAATTAAATGTATACGACGATCTCACACAGTGCCATAAAAATCAACTCGAGGTAAGCATAACATAATTTATCATTCATTCTTTTTATGAATTATTAATGCAACGCACTACGAAATTTTTTGTGATTATCATCCGTCAATTTTGTTAACAACCTCATATTATTTTAATATCATATAATACTAAGTATGCCCATTTTCTCATAGAATTGAATTAGTTCAATATTGAATATATCATATAGACATCATGATTGTAGAATAAAATATTTGAAATAGTAAAGATATGATAGCTATTCAATTGCGATAAGTAATAAATTATATTTAGAATAATTCAACATAATGTTTGAATTTGCATGATTATTGAAAAGCGAATAAATCTCGCAAGAAGTTAGCGACCTCATGAAGCAAGCTAGAAGTATTTTTAAGATTTAGATAACTCCACAAATTTAAAAAAAATCAAATAAGCATTTGCAGAATCTAAGCATTACCAGTATAGATAGAAAATCGTTTTGTTCAAAAGGAGGTATTATTTTCACAATCAAATAGAGAGAACTTTCATTGTTATATAAATTAGATTGAATTTGAAATATTTTTTTGTTCATTATATAATACATTTATATTCTTTATATTTCTTTGAATCGCTTGAATTAAACGAAGCTTGGAATACGGACACGCGTGATGGATCGATCCATTAAACGTGTACCAATATGAATATTTTATTCGCATACAAACTCGACCTCGATATGATTTTGATGCATTTCTCTACAATATAAATGATCATTTTTAACAGACATTTTCGAATTGATTTCACATTCGAAAAAAGTAACAAAATTCAATTTCCTAACTCAACACAGGCCAAGGCGTAAATAAAATCAATATGACATTTCCCATCGTGATTTATCGTTTTTTATTCGAATAAATAATTTTTATTTATATTTTCTTCAACCTTTCGCAAAAAGTAAACGACCATGCAAAACTACAAAGATGCATATCTAATATTGGCGTGATGAGTTAAAAATTTCATCGACGACTCAACGCGATCATATCTCGGCGCTGAAAGACTCATTATTACTCATCGCATGCGAAAATATCAAAAACGAAAAAAAAACTCATAAAAAACACAAGGCAACTCGACACACATTTTCGCCGTGGAAACTTCGGCTTTTCACGACCACAGACTCGAACCCCATTCCGAGCTTTTATACGGTCACGACCGTCCATTTTTCTTTTTCGTAATACACATTGTCTAGTACGCACATGCCGACCGACCGAAATATTTTTAAGCCTTTTGTACACATGGACCTCTCGAGGCTCGTCAAACAGATATCATCTCGTGAAACGTGATATTTATCAAAACATTTCTTGGCGAGCCACAGGTCCTCGGAGGAGCCGCAACTACCGAAAAGTCAAGCATTTATTTATATTCACGTGTACATGTAGTTTTTTGGAAGGCGATTTACGGCATTCGGTAAGCCGATATCGAAACCCGTAAACAGCTTATAAAACGTAGGGCGACCATAAGATTTGTGCGTCCCATCTGCGTGATTCTCGGAAGGACGATGAGAAACGAAATTGTATTAAAAAGCGAGCCGCGGGCGTTTTTCAACAAATTTTATTGCGCTCGGGTGACTGACAAATGACTTTATTAACGCGACGCTTTTTCTTTCGCATTTTCCGATTTTTTTCCAAGAAAACCAACTCAAATTTCGACTCAAAACACACGTGAACGTTTCAAAATTTATATTTTTTTATTGTTTATGAAAAGTTTTGAGAATACCGAATCACAGCGGCGTCTCAAAGCGCGAGTACGTCGTTTTCGACACGAACACTGCGAAACGCTCGCACATTCGTACGTTCGCGAAAAATACATAATAAAACAAATGTAAATATAATGCACATTATATAAAGCGACACACACGATCAAAGAACGAGATAAAATGAACGCGCCGGCCCTGAAAACGGTCGCTCTCTCAATTCCGAAACGTCAACCGGTGTAACAAATTAATAGTCGTACTCAGTAACATTAATAAGAGAGAACCCGCGTCTTCTGTTTCATTTCGTCTCTTCTCTCTTTACATACACTCACACAATATTATTTATTTTTTGAATTTTTTAGTATGCGTCTCTTTTTTTATTATGTGTATTTTTTTTTTTTTTGAATGGTCGCTGTCCCGTCTTTTTATCGAGCGTTTCTTCTGGTAGTACTCCGGTTCGTGATCGTGAGATTCCTTATGGTCACATAGTGTCCGTGAGCCAAAACCAGATTCCGAAGTGAGCCTTCTCGTCTTCTCATGTCGGTTCGCATTTGAAATTATTAATGCTCGCCGACAATAAAACATATAATTAACTAGAATCCTTTTTTGCTCGGCCGCCTCTACGCCGCGTATTTCGTGCGCTTTTTAATTTGTTTTATTCGTCTCCGTTTTGTTTGTTTTCGTCGATTCTGAGTAATTTGGTAGCGTTCGATGCCAGTGTGCCTTCACTCCAACGGCAATATCTTATGTTTATCTAATTAACGTCGATAGATCCGATACAAATTCTGGCCGATTAACAAGCGGCGTAAATCTCGTCCGTACACGGTTTTATACGCGACCTTTTCTGACTAAGCAACTTTTTGCTTCGTAAAAAAAGGTGCCGGTATACTATTCAATCTGTTTAGTACACCGTTTAAAAAAATCGTCAGAATTTTCGAAATATTAAGAATCCCGTTTGCAAACCGAAAATATTATTCCGAATATTTTCCATCGGATCGAATTAGCGGTTTGATTAATGCCGCAAACTTTTGGTAAACGCATTCAATTTTTTTTATATGTTACGAAATTGGTTCGAGTGCGCGACTTTACACGACTTTTGCGGTCCTAAGGAACGACGTTGGCTCGCCATAACCTTGCTCGGTTGTGTGATTAAGTGTTTTAGACACGGAACGAGAGGAGGAAAAATCGGTTCGCGTGAGTGTGTTCGCACACGTGAAAAAATATCCGAAATCATATAATAATAATGGATATAAAAAAAATACGAAAACGGCCACGTTAGTCGGGAAAATTGCATATGAATGTGTGCGCATGCGCGCGCTTTCAGGGAAAATGTGCTTTTCCGCCGTATGAAAATTGCTAAATTAGTGTTGTGTTGTGCGACCTTGAACGTTTTTCATTTTCTTAATATAGAAATGTTGAATTTTCAGAATAAATTACGATATTAATAACATTAATATTGAAACGATCGGTAACTGTACACCGATGATGATTCTACGTTTATATCTCAACAAGGTGCAACATCTCAATTCCGTAAATCTCAAATTACTCGTCACGAAGTATGATTATTTATTTCATGAATATAAATTGAACAATAATATTAAATAATAAAGAAACAACTATACGCTTAACTTTTTTGTCTACCTAAACATCCGGGAATTGTTCAATAACTATTTTTTTATAAACGCCTCATAATTATTTATTCAATTTTTAATTTTATCGATTCAAATAAAACTTTTTACGTCATCGAATATTTTCAAATACGATAAATTTTAAATTTGAATCTAAATTTTATAAATTTTCTGAATTTCCTACATTAAATCCGTTGAATAATTTCTAATATCTTTTCTCGGTCAGTTCATACATTTTTATTAAAATTCTAATTTTGTAAATCATAAAATTTCATTAAAATATTAATAAATTAATATGAAATAGAAAGACACATAAAAACTATTATTAAAACAAACCTAGAAGATTACAAAATTAGTTATTACGTAAATTTTCTTTTTCATTATAATAATATACTAGTAAATAGGCCCAATGTTAATAACATCGGCTTTGTTAAGAAACGGAAAACGATAAAATGCGAAAACACGATGTGAGCCCGTGTGAACCCGAAATATGTACCCGATTTGAATATTTAATATTTAATTAATAGAATCAAAATAGTTCATTTGTTATTTGTTTCTGACATATAGGCAAAGCCAGTAGTTAGTAGATAATAAGCATCATATTATAGACGTTAAGATAAGACGATAAGATTATAGCCGTTATTATAATGACCATAAAGACTAAA
>JAOXNN020000065.1:1941784-1952225 GCA_028571205.2 Hydropsyche betteni | reverse complement strand
GTAGTTAGTAGGTAATAAGCATCATATTATAGACGTTAAGATTATAGCCGTTATTATAATGACCATAAAGACTAAATTCGGAGCTCGCGTTATAGCCGTTCTCATGTAGCGATTATAGCCGTTATATTTGAACGGCACACAGGCTAAATTGGAACGATAAATCGAGAGCCTCACCATACAAACACAGAAATCTGTCATCGGTGATTATATACATGTATAGCGGATTCAAATGTTTTTTCCACTGCGTAATAATCAACGTATTTCATAAGTCAATAGAGACGCTTTCATAATCATGATATTATAAACGTTAAGTGAATACGCATAAAGACCATTATTATTAGAATAATAATTTTATAGACGCAAAAATCATATCGACGCGTCGTTTTAAAGTCGCGAGCTTCATCAAACAGACAGACATACGGACACACACATATCCGCTATTATATATATGGGATAATAATTTAATAAACGCAAAAAAATAATCGTATCGACGCGCCGTTTTAAAGTCGCGAGCGTCATCGAACAGACAGACATACGGACACATATATTCGCTATTATATATAGGGGATAATAATTTAATAGACGCAAAAAAATAATCGTATCGACGCTTCGTTTTAAGGTCGCGAGCGTCATCGAACAGACAGACACACACAGAAACCCGCTATTATACATAGGGGATAATAATTTAATAAACGCAAAAAAATCATCGTATCGACGCGCCGTTTTAAAGTCGCGAGCGTCATCGAACAGACAGACACACACACATATCCTCCATTATATATAGTGAATTTCGCGTTATCTAACCAAAACATTTTCATCCAACCAAACACTCAACATTCAAAATTTCCACAACACCGAAAAACTCAACCCACCCAACAAACTCAACAGATCTCAACCGACCCGCGCCCCCATCTCGACACGCCCGGGCCCGATTTCAAAAATTCAAAAACTCACCATGAGCAGGAACGGACGGGTAAGCGGCATGCACATTATGATAATATCTAGTGGCCCTGGAATGGTGTCCGCCGCCCTCCAGGGCCGGATGGAAGAACTCCCCGGGGGCGGCGCCCAGCTCGGCGGCGTCTGCGCCCCCCAGACGGGGGCTCTCGTACCACCGGGGCTGCTGCACCGACTCCGCCGACATCTCCATCATGGTGATGATGGTGGACGATGATGATCTGGTGGTCGGCTGTGGTCAAGTGTCGATGGGTTGATAGGTGTGCTCTTTCGGATCACGAACGCATCGGGGCGAGGTGCGTTTTTATTTTTGTGTATCGAGATCACTTTTTTGATATAAAAATATATATATATTTGCACTATTCGATATTTTAAAAATATATTTTTTATTTATTCGGACTAGATTTTTTAGCGCGTAAACTTTAGTGGATCAGTCTTTTTATGTTTAGTATTTTTTATGCACTGAATTTTTCGATAGGTTATTTGTTGGAGTCTTCATTGTTGCAAGCGGCGTTTTCGTGGTCGTTGGGTGTCGCATGTTTCTGTGAAAAAATGAATCGAATTAGTTTTCGTTTTATGCAATTTTTAGAAATTTATATATGTTTTTTTTCGAATGAGGATCGAATTGGGGAAGGCTAAATAGATATTGGAATAGAAAAAACATAATCGAGTTTTTATCTTTATAAAAACCCATAGTTGAGTCGTGAACAACCAGCTATTACAATTAACGCCAACATTATTACGTGCGTGCTTTTTTTCAGTCTCGTTTAAGCGATCGCGAATTTCTTTTAATTAATTATTTAATTTATTTCGACGAACGCCCAATTATACTCGATATAACCTATACAATAATTGCGTTTCAGTTTCGAAGAAGTTTAGAGCGAAAAAAATAAAATATATGTAAAATAAGTACCAGAGTACAATTTTATCAACTACATTTAGATATATGTACAATATAATATAATGAATGCAAAAAAAAACGAGTTGAATTAAACAATCATCATGATTATCATCTACCAGATGTATTTATAATTACGAATCAAATTCGAGCCATTACAGTTATCAGGCCCGTGTACAAGTTATACAATGTCCTATTTGTTGTATACGATATAAAGAATTTATTTATAGCTGTTCGAAGACACGATCGGATTTTTTATTTGTAACGTTCTTCCGAAAAAAAAAAACTTCTGCGTAAATATTTGATCTTGTAACGCGATATTTGGGCTGCTTTTATTTGTATAAAATATATATTATAATAGGTCCAAAGTTACCTTATCGCAGTCGTCACAAATAAAATCACAACCAATTTCGACGGTATCTTGACAAGAAATGATTCGATAAACGATCCGTGGAAAAATCGTACAGAAAATCGACTATTCCCTTATCGGTAATCAATTATCGTCGTTTTCGCCTCTCATGCCGAATCTATCGATTTTTACTATTATATATCACACTGTGACCATTCAGAAAATTTTGACTATAATACAATCTTTTAATTGGCTTTTATTACAAAATTCATGATACGAACTTGAATGAAACGAATATATAAGCTCGTATACTTTATACCGTGATTGATAGAGCAATTAATTTAATTTCTTCCATATTTTATGAACAATTAAATAGTCGCAACAACGATGCTCGTTATGAGTGAGGGAATCCGTGTGATTCGTTGATTTTATAATTCTTGCGAAAGACGCTAATGAAATCCACACAATAAAACCAAACTTTAATAACACATGTACAATGCTTATTCTTAAAACAATAAATGATCTATGGTCACCTTATTTTTATACGTAAAACTCATGTATTAATTTAGAACACAGGTGCAATCTTTTTGATTGATCAACGATCACAAACAAGTCGACCTTATCGAAATCTTATCGATTAGTATTATTTGGCATAAGCAAACAAGACTAAATGATGGCTAAATACCTTATCGCATTTCAAAAAATAATAAAAATCGTCACGTAATCCACTACATATGGGTAATTAGAATCGGAACAAATCACTTCGGTCCTAATAAAACGCTAAAAAAGCTGGCAATCGATAATAGTTAACGCTAACAGTTAATGTGTAATTTATATACGGGAGTCAAATGTAATAGTCGGTCTCGTGTATGAAAAAATCGCAAGATTAATTACGAGCGGTTTGATTGAAAAGAGTAATTACGCAACAACGTCGTAGATCATCGAAAATCAACGCTTTACTATAACCGGTTTAAAATTCGTCTAATCGGTTAACGATTTGCATAAGCTCTCACAATTTAACAAACATTTTAGATTAACACGATACTAACTTTTTATTATTATCCTCCAATATTCAGGTAATCGTTAAGCAGCGACCCTTTTTGTTTAATGTCTACCCAAATTTCGTAACATACGTTAGTTTTTACTATAACATTTATGTTTTTTTATGATTCCAATGTTATACTTTCAGAAGACAATTAAAAACTCACTAACAGCATTTAAATTTTAAAATAATTGTGTTTATTTCATGAAATAGTAATAAAAAATCACATCCATGTGAAGGTTAACATACTTCAGATAACTGTTAAATTGTCATTATCTATGTTTTGAGGATATCAAATCTAATTTGATTTATGTTCATGATTATCTAATACAGGACAAATCTAAAATAATAATCGTTATATTTTAATTTGATTTTTTTTTTATAAAAATATTCATATAGAGTTATTTTCAATACAATTTAATAATTTATCTTCTATGGGTATTTGATATTTTTTATACATACATACATAGAACAAAGACAAAATTTAAGCAAATGCTTATAAAAAATCAACTAAAGGATGTGATTTAATAATTTCTGCGTTATCTAATGACCGAATCGACGACCTTGTCTGTTAGTAATCGACTATGGTGTGAAATTAATTAAATAATACAAATCTTACATCTGTTCCGAACGATCACTATCGATTATTGCTTAACAACGTATACACTAATTATTTTTTACTGACGCCGCATATCATAATTCACCACAGAAGGCAGGGTTCAAAATGGCAACGGCTTCGGACCGATGCAGTAATAAATGATATTATATTCAAGAGATGAATGGAAAATCTCAGTGACAGGAAACAATCGCTCAAAATTGTCATCGGTGACGATAATCACTATTTGAATCTTATCGATGACAATATGCGGACTTTCGCTATACGATCACGTATCGAAACCGTGATGATGCGATATGATCTCTCGCTATCAGCTCACGTATGAAAATTAAAAATTGGGGAATTTAATATATACTCTTTGATTATTCACTTGATTTATTTCTTTACGTTTCAGATTTTTTATATTATTTTTACTACATATTTTCTTCAAAAACTTTTTTGCATAAAAAATTATCATAACTGAAATGTTAAAAAAAAAATTAAAAAATATATTTTAATTTAATTGAATTTCACATTCAAGTTTGAATAACTAAAATTTTTGTACAATAATAAAAATTCAAATGAAAAAAATCTTTACAGACCGGAACAACGTTTGAGATCTGTACTACAGAGCATCCGACAATTCTAATTTATCAAGAAATTATCTCGTAAGATTTTCGTATGATTTTTCTTCATTTTACAGATACATCTTAAAATATCAACACGTAAACGTCTATTAAGATTAGAGATCAGTACCGAAATGGATTTGGAAGCGATTCAAAGATGTTCGCAAGATATGTGTTTATACGCGTTGTAAATATGTCCGAATTAATTATTTATAATGGCTAATAAATGAACATTGTTTATCAGATGTAAAATTTTTACATGGAAGAATCCTTCAATTTCATATCTGTAAACTTGGTAAGTGAAACAGTTCATTAAGGATAACAGTAGTTAATACAAACCACAGCACTAATAACATTGAATTTGGTCAATTTATCGTTTCGAGTGTTTGGCTATCATTTAAGTTGTCAATCACATATATATGTGTTCCGAATAATACTCGTGTATGAAACAATCGTAATTTTTGTTTGCTTTGTCTATCGCAACGGCAACGTTGAGATTTTTCAACAGATAATATGACTTTTCGACAAGTATTTTTTAATGAGTTGATTTTCGACGTTCCTTATCTGTAACGAGCATATCGCCTCAAAAAATACGTATTACGACACCTTTATAAATAATATCATCAAGTGACTTCATTTTTTTGAAATCAGTTTAATTGAAAGAAATATATTTAGTGGGCACACCGAAAATAAGACATTAATTATGATAATAATTGACTGAATTGCAATTAACAGATTTTACGGTCATAATGCGTCAAATTTTTGTCCAAATTATACATGATTTATTTATACTTAAATTACTTACTTTGTGATTTATTTTATAATATCACAACATTTATTGAGAAAACTTTTTGCTAAAATTACATATTGTATTTGTTATAAATTGATTTAATTACATTTATATTTAAGTGCATATCAATTTATTGAAAAATAATATAAAATATTTTATTCGATTTTATAAATGACTGATATTAAATTTTTGATATTATATTTTTAATTCGTGAAAATGGAAATATGATATTATTAATATTTTAACTATAAAACGATGTAAATCTTTATATTCTTATGACAAAATCTTCTTCGACCGATAAAGACATCAATCCTCAACTCTTCATAAATCAAACAATAATTATCGGGGAAAAAACACACTCTCACACATTTCAAACGACAAATACCCAAACAAACACCTCGAGCTCCGTTTATTTTTTCAAATTTCGAAAAAACACCAAACATAAATATAAAAAGTCCACGGAATAAATCACCGAACGCGAATGAACACCGACGTGAGACCGCACCGTTCAAGAAACCCACCACCGGATTAAGCCAAACTAGTTTCGACGGGCCGTCGGCGAGACGGCTGACCGAAAACCAAGGAAACTTGCACCGGTGGGAAGCTGTCAAAGCCTGATTTTGTAGCAGGATGAAAAAAAATGCGAAAATTTGGCGAAATTCGGCGGCGAAAAGGATATTTTTGGGACGCTGGCGCCGTGTATTGATCTGATTGTGAGAGGCGACATTGCGTGCTTTGGGCCTAAAAACTTATCGATTTTGTGTCGAAATGCAAATGTGTTTTTATGTGTGAAACGTTTTCGAAGATGCAAAATGCACTTATGAAATATTCACTTGATTTTTATTGTAAATTGTTTTGTAAAAGTTCACGAAGCCTTCATTTACACTCGTCTTTGTAATGATAATGTTTTGTATAGAAATTGATTCACAGGTCAATTTTCATATGTACTTTTTATGCAAAAATATAATAATAAATGTCCTGGTATCGAATGACGCCAATTCGCACATGCGATTTATTTGTCGTTATCTGGCGTGTAATGACGGAAATAAATTTGTTTATTGATAATAAAATGTATCGAAACGGACATAAATAGGTAAAATTTATACAACATATCTTTCACGTTTCTTTGATGCCAGTTCAACATTTATCAATCGAGACTGATTTATAAATATTTACAAATCGATTAAAATATTTTACCGGGGCAAAAATTATTTTGTTAAATTTTCAAAAGTATCATGTTTTTTCTGATATAAACTTTTTTATATTCACACAATAATGTATTTTTATATTGGCGCACTGTAAAAAGATGGAAATGATGCATGTTTTGAACGATTTAATTTATGCACATTTTTCTCACATCGTTCTAAAGTAAAAAAAAAAAGAGTAACAAAAAATTGAGACTCATTCAAATGGATGTGAATCATTTTAATGCGAGTAAAAAACCCATGAATAATGCAACAAAGTGAACTTTTTCGTTTATTATTCATATAGCCAATTCGTTAGGGACGATCAACGTTCGAATTTTCACATATTTCGACGGCACTACCATCGCACAAAACTTAGCACTCACCTCGAAGACAGAGTACTTATCGAACAGCTGACGTGCGAAAAAAAAACAACAAACTACAAAAAACTATCCCTCTTCGCATCGCCTAGCCATGGCTGCGATTCAGAAGCTACAGCGACGACCGTTCACGACCACTGAATACATTTTACCGAAAACGACATACAAAAACCGAAAACAATACTCGAAACGCGAACGTTATTATAGCGCGGTCGTCAGGCGGAACTCGCGCGGCACTAGCAACGAACGCACCGACGAAAATCACTGCTCACACGTGTCCGTATATCGTTTGTTTATCCGACAATTGAACAAGACAGTATTTGTTGAAAGGTAATTGAACACTGCGTCGGTTGCGATGCGACGCGGCCGACGGACGGGACGCGTCGCGCGCGAGCGGCGACCGAACACTGAACGTACTTCGCGAGAGCGGCCGCGCGACGGGCTCCAAGCCCCGCCTACTACGGCGCCGATTGGCCCGAGCGGGCGAAGCCACGCCCCTTCTCCTGCGCGCCGCGCCCCGCCCACGAATAGGCGCGCAATCGACACGCGAGGCTCGCTCGCGGGCGTGTGGGATGGACGTCTGTGTCCGCGGTCTGAAAATTGAAAATTGGAGGGATTTTGGAGGGCTTTGATGTGTTGCATCTGGAAATATGTCTGAGGTTCGGGTTCGGACGAGGGCTGCTTTCTTCGAATGCCCTGCGGGGAGGTGGGGGTGTGTTTTGGTCGTGCGGTTGTGGGTGGGTGTGCGTGATCGATATCGCACGCGTTTCTTCGCGTTTTGGTTTATCGGCGTTGTTTGCTGAATGATTTAGTTTACGTATATAGGATGGAAGTGGAAATTATTCGTGTATAATGCCGTTTGAGAGATAATTGAATATTTAATTATTTTGTGCAAATTATGCATTTTGATGTTATCTTTGATATAAAATAACTTAACTGTTTATCATAAGCGATATTATATGTAATTTTTTATAACATGTGCCATAAATCAAAGGTACTAAATTTAAATAATCACTTTTTTTCAACTATGCACCTGATCATTTCTTTAAACAACTCACTAAAAAACAAGATTAAATGACGTACAAATTTCATTTATAAAAACTTGTTTATCAAATTATATTTTTTTATGAATAGTTCTAAAAATATTATTTGCTAATTAGAATCTGTTTATAGCAGAATTTCATCAATAGAACAATTTGAAACAATAAAAAAATAATTTACAACTCCTATATAAAATTAAAATAACAAATTCTTTAAAAAAAGATTTTTCTAATAAAAAAAAAATACTCAAATATCAATTTTACTAATTCTTAATACCAAATAAAAAATATGACTCATATGCCTTAAATTTAACAAACATAGGTACTTCAAATCATACAAGAATGATATAATATCTTTTAAATTCAATATCTACCTTCAAAAGACCCATCAAATCAATCCCCTATAAGTTCATCACGCCAAGTCTACAAAAGCAGAGTTCACTGACCAAAAGCTCGCCCATCTATCTATGGGGCGCCAGATTATCAACAACACAACACCCTTCCTATTATACTTTGTATGTAGGCATGGTTTTCATTGTTCTTACACCGGTTAAGGTACCGCAAAGTGATTCGCAAAATCGGTATTCCGTTCGGCATTAGGTGTGGTGGACAAGAGACACGCGTACGAGACACGTGTCACTGACGACAGCTCTATTGTCATCAGGTCGACATTTATCACGTGTTCTCAAAGTGTGAAGCAGCTTTCGATGGTTGACGGTGAATCGTTCTAGAGATAAAGGTTTTAGATGTTTGTCAAGTTGAGTTCCGATCAGTAGTAGGTACTTACTTGTTTGTGTTTGGAAAAGTTGGGAAATTTTGTATTTTCATCGATATGCTAATCGTTCTTGTTTGTGCGTGAAGATTTCTTGAATTGTTTTTATGTGCAAACTTAGTCAATTCCATCGCTTATGTTTCTATAAAATAATTATACAATCTACAATATGAAAAAAACTTTTATAAGTACCTACTTTCATAATTATTTTAGCTTTGTCGTGAAATGGCTATAATTTTGTATAATCATTTTCATAAATTACATATGTATTAAGATATTTGTATCTTTAATTAGAAAATATATTATTGTATCAATAATTATATTAAATATGGTAATAGATAATGTACAATTATCAACTCTAATGTAAAATTATATTTTAACCCTTAAATATTGTGCCATAAATTAAAATTGATAAGCTATAAATAGTTATGTTGTAATTTGAATAATATACCTAAACCTGAATTTTGAACGAATGAAAATTTATGTTTAAGAATATTATTTTCAATATGATGTGAATACTAATTATTTTTAATTTACATAACGTATTTTTGTTGAAAATTCTCGATTTTCATTTTTATAAATACTTACGATATTAAGCACCAACTTCAAAATGTTATTTGATAAACTAAAAATCTAAAGTTGTTTAAATAAGATATGTTACAAGTGGTTATAGTTTTGAAATTATCGAATAGGTCAGAGTTGACCGAAACGATATTAGACAACGACTAGTTAACCTTATCTCGACAGACGATTTATCAATGAAAACGGTACTTTCAAATTATCATCGAAAGTATATAACAAGGACAGTATTACATTTTTATACTAGTAAATTATTTTTCACATTAATACGTAACATATGTTTTTCAGCTAGCTCAAAAAAACACTGAAACGCTCATTTTATTCGCATTTTCTGATGTGAGCGCTTTGAGAATCTTTTAATAGAAATGCGTTAAATCGTTTCAGGCAAACGTTTAATGCATTGTCTAAGAATACTTAAAAACCCATTAGCATATTTCTACCGAAATCTGCGCGTTTACAGGATGTTCGCGAAAAAAGCGAAAATACATGAAAATATGAAAAAACGTACAAGCAAAGTGCCAGAGAAGCATTTTCCTCCTCGAGAGAATACTTTGAGAACCATTAAGTATCTCCTTGTAAAACGTATGCGAATGTCCTTGTATACGAAAACGCTTATCATCTTTCCTTTTTTGTGGGCGTATTGAAATTCAAAAAAAAACCTCAGGCGTCGGTATGCGATATCGTAAGATCGAATAATGAACATCGTAAAACATACAAAGTGGTCAAATCGCACCGTTTTAATATCCAACAATTATTTCGCCATAAAAATATAATGCTTGATTTATTTAATCATCACGTCTGAAGCGATGATAATTTTCCAATAATAATTTCCATCGAAATGGATTTTCAACCCGTTGGAACCACGCGCACCTCGAGAATTTCAAAATTATGCCGTTTTAATAAGCTGTCGTCAAACAATCAGATATACCTTTTATGACTTTGAAATTTTCGAATCGAACGCCTATTAAAGAGGAAACTTTATATTGCGTGTGTTCTTTCAAAATATTTGAATGAATGTTTCAATCCAAGGATCCTTAATCATTTTCTAGAACACAAATCATATTTAATAAAAAATAAAAAATACATGATTCAATATTCATATTTGTTGATAATTTTTTCTAAAATTTATCCAATAAGATTCAATTTAAAATCATTAGGGTCATTCGGGGTAAGAGCACGCGTCGGGTAAGAGAACGCAGAGCTAATATCTCCGCGGGGAGTGGAGGGAT
>JAOXNN020000065.1:1926731-1941684 GCA_028571205.2 Hydropsyche betteni | reverse complement strand
TACAATTATTACATTATTTTTGATTTGGTGTGATCAAGAAAGGCAAAGTGCGTGCTCTTGACCCGAATGACCCTATAAATCTAATCGAAAAATATTTCAAATACGGATTAAGAAACGCTGCATATTATTACAACTAATGGAAGTGTTTAGCGCCCAACCTATTAAAGAGAAAATTTACGTTACATTGACGTGTGTTGAATCTTAACATTTTGTATACGAAATAAATATAAAATTAAGTATCGGCATTCCAGTTCGAGTGGGCGTTTCGTCGACATCTAATGAATAATCGAGGACTTTCCAAATTTCAGATTTTTATATTTTTATGTATTGTTTGAATCTGATCGGAAAATTTTCCTGGGAAAATTGACGTCGAAACTGTATCGCAGCTTTCCTTGCACTGACAACGGGGCGTCGCAAAAATCGTTAAAGGGGCGTCGCCCGGCGCCATCATGGAAAAAATGTGCACACGATGAAGTGCATTTGCACGTGCAATGAGCATTGAATTGTGCATATTCTCATGCTTTGAAACTTTGGAATGAATGAAAATATCATCAAAATTTCATTATAATTTGGCGAAAAATATTGCCGTGTTTGTACAACACTTTTTTGTACACAGAGTAGGTAATTTTGTATAGAACGATAGCAATTTGTTTAAAAGCCTCGTTTTTCCGGACACGCGAAACGAGTTGCATTTCCCTAGATATATAAATATGTTAAGTATCTACATACTACTTATTTACCGAAAATTTTCATTTGAACCATTTAAATCTGAAATAGTTCAATGAAACTTATTCAAATTACCCAATAAAAAAAAAAATAAAAATATGAAATAGAAGCCAAACTGTAATTTAAAATCGACTATTGCAAAAATTTGCACCGATGTCGAATTCGAAACATAGAAAACACGCCGGCCGATAACATCGACAATAATTACAAAATCGTCTAATGGACGAGAGCGCCATATCGCTCGGGAGCGATCTCAACACACGACACTCACTCATAAACGCACGCGTGCAAATAAATTGCGCAACGGCCAACGAGCAAACAAGCGAACGCATAAATAAGCGAAAACGAAACAATGAGCGAATTTCGTCGCGTCGCCGAAATAAAAACGATAATTTAATATGATTGCGCGCACATAAATATGATCGGGGCGCACACACAAATGGCCACTCGGACGACTCGCGATATGTCCGTCTCGCTCGCACTCGAGACGCTCCGTATCTCTGTCCTTGTCTGGTTGGGGAGCGGGGGGCGGGTGCGGTCGCGTTATCTGATTGGCGCGCGCTCGGCCACCTCCGGAGAGCTTCGGGCGTTTCCGGAAAGAGGAGATGCTCTCGCCTCCCCCCCTCGGCGAGTGCTTCCCTCCCCCCTGCCGGGAGGTTGTGTGCCTCCCCTCTGGTGCATCTCGGTGCTAATGAAAAATCTATATATCGCATGAGAGTGGAAAATCTCTATGTGTGGGTTAGTCGAGGTTGGATTGAAGGATGTGTTTTGGGTAAGAATGCGTGAGTGATTGAAAATTGATGTGGTAATGGAGGAAATTGGTATTTATGAAGTTGTGTTGGAGTCAAAATGGAAGGATGGTGTTGTGTGTTTTCCTATTTTGTAGATGTGTTGTGTGTAAGAATCGAAATATGCTATGGATGTATTGTGTGAAAATGTATAAGTGTCTATAATGGTAAAAAAATTATTGAAATACAATGTTTTCATAATAATAATAATGAGAAAATGGAATTGGGTAATTTTCGAAAAATTCCCTCGAAATAATACCTAGTATTAATTTCAAATAAATTTTCATCTCGTTACCTTTCAAAAGTAGACTTATACAACTGTCAAAACAGTGTAGCCAGGATTTTTTATAGAGAGGCCGAAACACGACTTTTTATACGCGTTTTAAATATGCTGTTTTTTTCATGAAAGTATAATATGTGTGTAAATTCAAGGCGTTCAAAGAATGTATTCACGATCGTGTGATATTTCTCGACAATTCTCATAATAAAGTATAATTTGTAATGATTTTCAAAATGCAGGGGTAGCAGGACCCTTTGGCTTCACCCGTAAACTCATATGCAAAACACATTTTTTTATTTAAAAAATATTATTTCAATTTAAAAAAAATTCAATTGATCAATTTAAAAAAAAAATCACACTCACACCCCTTTCAAAGCACTCGCATTACCGAAATTCCAAAAAAATCACACACCACCCATCGAAGCCACCTCAACACATCAACCGAAACTCCAAGAAAACTCCACTCCAAACGCCATTACTCCTCTCGAACACACGAACCTCACCATTTTCTATACATAACAAGATAGCAAGAATACGAGGGGTAGAGCGCAGAAATAAGCCGAGAGGGGCCCGAAGATTCGCACGCAACAATCCTAGGCGAAGGCTCCTCCGGAGGACGGCCGCCCACTTCTACATATTTGGCTTACGGGCCGTTATTTATGTGACGTCGCATAAATCTCTCTCTCTGGCTGGGGGTGGTGGGCGGGTGTGGGGCTACTTTGCCACCCGCCCCGACGGGCCTGACACTATCTGCAAGGCCGAATCTAGGCAGCGGGATATTTTCTTTATGCTCCAGACAGCGCAGCCAGCATGAATACGAGTTTTCGATTAAAATGCGATCAAAGTGGAATTCGGGGGTGGAAAGAATAAGGACCCTCGAGATATACCGGTGACAATTATATATTGTGTTTGTGTATGATGTGTGCGTTCTTCTTTGATAATGTATTGTGGATTCCAGAAGTATCAATTGGTGCGAGGGACAAATGATCTTTTTCAGTAAAGGCAAAAAAAAATTTTTAGAACTTAAGCTTCTTCAATTATACCATTCAATAAAGTTGGATATTTTGAAACAAATCATATACAGTGTAGTTATATGTATAAATAATATTGCATTGTTAATTTTCGCCGAAATGAATTTATAATTCTGGTATCGATTGTGTAATTTGATGTTTTTAATTGGGTAATTGTTTGTTTTTTTTTTTTATTTGAAGAGGGTGTGGATTTAGATTGAATACATTCTAATAGATTACTTAGAATCTGGATTTAGTTGGATTAAGTGTGATTTGATTTAATTTATGAGAGATAAGATAGAATTAATTCAGATTATACGATATAAGTGAGTATTTATTATAATACATGTTTTTCAATTTACCGATTGAAAATTTGCATGGATGAATCCACAAGATATTATATCTAGCTCATTTTCTTGTATATTCAATAAAAATTAGTGTTATCTAATTTATCAAACGATTATTTAAGTTTTCATATCTAAATTCTCATAAAATATTTTTTTTATTCAAAAATTTCTGTGAATTTGTTTCCATATTAAATATAATCCGATTTGATCACTTTATAAAGATTGTGGAGTTTTATTCACCTTTAATCTTATCGATGGAAAAACAGCGGATCAATAAACAAACAAAAACTGCGATTTAACTTCTTATAATTATGACATAATACTGAAATGGATTAAAATCATTATGAAACGGATATTAATCCTGATTTCTTATCGTATTGTATACTACGAATTTTTATCATTTTATAATGTTTGATATACATACAATGGAAAGTTACCGAAACGTTAGGCATCTAATACGTATTTAGCCAAAATGGAGATAGAAATGTGAATCTTACTGAAGCTTGAATTAACTAAATTTATTGCCGCCAAGGAACAAGTGGAAAAGTGACATCGCCCGAGATTTATTTAGGCGAATTCGCAAAGAAAGCGTATAGTAAGACTTGCGAAAAATTTATCTGCAAACACGTGCGTAAGGAAAATTTACGAAGAATTTTCCTTATAAACTTTTGATTATGACAAAAAAATATTACGATTTTAAACCAACGAATCATTAATTTCAAAATCAATTTTTATACAAACGCAATTAAACACATTGACCATAATGACCGAGCTATTTTAAAAACCTTCGATGATTTATGCGACGCAAATATAAAGCGTGCGATTTTCCACACTCGCGCGAAAATTAAACCAGGGTAAAACATCCATTCTCGAATTTTCACCGTTATTTTATTTTCATTAATGCCCACCTTCGGGTAGGCACAGTGCGGAAGCGAAAAATTTTAGCGCAAAAATAAATAACCGAAGTTTTTCAGTCCGAGGGTGGAGCGTTCTTTTTTCCCAACATTGAATTCGCACACTTTTTTGATATTAATATAACATTATATTATACTGCGGACGCTGTATTGGTATATGTATTATATATTTTTTTAGGTTGTGCTCGTTTCGGTCGCTGTGTCCCGTCCTCCCCCGCATTTCCCAAAGTTTCCTCTACTTTTTGATATATGGCCTCCGGGCCAACGTAACGTATTGCTCCCGAGGGAAGAGATACTCCTACCGACTCGCGGAAAAATTTCACGAAAAATCTTCTCGGAAAGAAATTTTCGAGCTTATTTTTGTTTCTGCTTAAGAGACGGCGGTCCTTTTTCGAACGTACGATTTATACGTTTCGATTTATGATTCGACATTGCGATACGCATCACTGTCCTGGATATATATCTTATCTGAATAATGGCCACTGGCTAATTCGAAGATATGCATTGGGACAATTCCGTTATGCCGGAGCTGCATCGAGATCTAGAACAATGCGGACGTGTCGTATGATGGATACATGTATTTGGTAAAGCCACATTATAATTACTATTCCATTGTCCAGATTGTGACATATTGCGTAGAACGTGCACTTAGCCGAGTACATATCAATGTCTCAAATTAGTGAAATAAATAATAAAATAATCGATATCGTTTAAAGATGATCATACTTTGATAATTTTGCATTGTTTCATATACAAATGAAAATTTGACATATCTTTGTACCGATCGCCACATTTTATTTACACGTGTTGATAACACTTTTGATCAACCATAATTGAAATAATTATGGCATTTAATTATAACCAATTATTAATGATATATTTGTATAAAATCATTAAATAAAAAGTATTTTCATTCTATTCAATTTGTGTTCAAGTTTATTTTGAAATCAATAGAGTTTCTTGGTACTAAAAAAAAATTGAAAAACAATACAATTCTTCACGAATCGAAGAAACGAAACAAATTGTTTATACTTTTTCGAAGCTGCATCATAACTATTTTCATCTCACTACACTGAGTACACTGTTTGAGGAACACTGATAATCGATTCAATTCCGCGGTCGAGTAAACTGCACATACACACAAATGGCGAATATTACAGCTGCGTTTCGACGAGATCGGATCGACGTTATCTTAATTGGCTCAATTTGTATGCAGATGCAACGTGTTAATTAATACTCTTCGAACGTTCTCGCCGGAGAGGTTGGCTTTTGCCAATTTTTATGAAAACTATAATCGTTTATATTCAAATATACGAATGTGTGCTCGGGTGTACAAAGCTTTGAAAACAAATATTCATTGGCTCTTTGTGAGTCTTTCGCCTCAAAGGCAACCAACCCCACAAACTAGCCCTTTGTGATTCTGCAAAGACTCTACAAAGCAAACAACGACTGCTTACACAGTCCAGAAGCTCCCAATGATCAACTGAAATTAAGATTCGAAATAACTTTTGTACTATTTGTACAAATTCAATATAGTAAATCTTATAAGTGATCAGTTCTATAAAAAAAATATATCGATTTTTTTTATTATAAATTATATTATACAACTTTTAATTCAATATAATAGTTGTAAATATTATTACGAAAATTTCCATAACCTTGACTTAGTGAATATGATATTATCTTGTCCGTTTCAATTTTTTTTATTATATTACACGAATAATATGTATTTGGTATTATTATATATTTGCGTTACTCTGTACGTATAAAGAGAGGTCCGCTCAGAGGCTAAGCGGTAGTTTTCCGCCGTATATGTCAGGGGTAGTAAAATTTTTACGTCCCTTATATTTTAAAGGCGCATAAAACCGCCGCTTTTTGTTTTTACTGCCGCATCGGGAGAAACGGCGAACCATAACGTTTTCGCCGAACAATCTCGATGGCTCACATCCCCTATTTTTCCTTTTTTTCCCCATTTCTGTTTTACAGAAGTCCTCCGTCCTTCTCCACCCCGCGCCCCGAAATAAATAACTCTACGGACGGATAAAATGGACGATTTACTCCTCCTCTTGCTTCCACTCCGAAGCTCGGTCTCCTTTCCAATTTGGGTGTTTTCCTTTTTTTATTCGTTTCGTTTTATTTCGATTCATTTTTCGCCTCGATGCCGGATTTCTGTCGTGCTCCTATCTGCGTCTCGTTTGTTATGCGCAATTTATTGCCTTCAGATGAAATTTCATGCATTTGATTGCACGCTGAAAAAATAATACTTCTGTTTCGACAAAGACATATGTGACGTGTTTTATTACAGCCGAACGAGAACGAACGTAATATGTGTTATATTGACGATGAAATTGATAGTAAAGTCGCTATATATATTCCAACATAGGACATACATAGTATTAATATTTATTTTTGTAAATTTTCCGAATCAACAATTCAAAAATCGATTGTGATTCAAAATAGATTGATGGAAAAAAAAAATTAAGATTCTAAACATCAGTATTATCAGTATTATTGTCTTCGTACGTCTTTCGCAGTATACATTAACATTTTCAAGATTAACCCAGGTTAAGGTTCCCACAAGTATGCATTATATTTTATTCGAGCTCAATACATAAATATTTATTCAATTTCAGAACCTACTCAACTTTTTTAGTAGTTTCATTATAATTTCAAAAATAGATTCCTGGGAATATAAATTGAAATATAAATATTTCATAAAAACCACGTAGAATATGAAATATTCAATGAAAGATTGTCAGCTTTTTTACACTATGTAATATTTTAATCGTCATCGTTATCATGTGTAGCTAATCACAGCCGTATCCAGGAATTTTTAGGAAGGGGGGGTTAAAAACAACTTTATATATAATATGTATAAAAGATTCCAAGCAATAAAAATATGCTGTTTTTTTTTTTCATTTGAACTATAATGTGTGTAAAGGCATTCAAAGAATTGGTTTGGATATATGATGATCAAATAATACATATCAGCAAAAGTCTCATAATTCAATTTCCTGTAATTGTTTTCGAAATTCAGGGGAGGCAGACCTCCATGCCCCCTTCCCCTTTCTATCTGAGGCCATTTTTACCACTAAACAAAGGTTTTAAAAAGCCTTTTATCATATTAGAAAATACTCTTTCACTCCTGTTGATCTTGAATACCTCTCATTCAATACACTCTACAAATTTCCTCGATTTTCCACTCGATCCTCCTAATTTCCTTTTACACCCTCTCGCGTGAGATCCCATAACTTCACATCACAATCCAATAAAAACTGCACACAACCAGCATCATAATCCACCAAACAAGAAGACCAAAACCCAAAAAAAAAACAAACATCACATCCACCAAACCCCGAAGCGTCCACGCCGACCGTTTGATCCCATTTATACGCAACGCTCGCTCAAAAGACCCCGACCCCTTAACCTTCCTCGTGCGCCGAACATTTGCATGACATTTCAATTTGAAAATAGGTGACATCTCGAAACCAAAACGGCGCGTTCTCAAAAGGATTTGATTTTTCGGCGAGATAGCACCACAGCGCCCGTATGCCCCACAGTACGTACAACGCCCTCGCTCTCCGTTCTGCGCCGGCATAATATAAATGTTTTTCGTAGATATATATCTGGGTGTGTGTTTGTACTTCTTTCATCCTTTTCAACCCCTTCTCGCGCCCCCATTATGTATTTTCGAATGTGTGTTTACAAAAGAGCGTCACTCGTTCGGTGTAGTATGGTACGCCGGCGCGATAACGTGTCTATCAGGGCTGCGTCGCTCGGGGATGATTTACAAGATTTTTGAATATGTGGGAAATATGCATTCGAGTCTATTTTTGGCGCGTTTTGTCGTGAAGATGTTGGTTTTGTGTGGGGTGGTTGCATATGTCATTTTTCGATTGTGAGTGCTTACTTGTTTCTGAGCTGTAAATATGATCCGTAATTATGATCTGAAATCGTAAGTTATGTAAATATGTAAGAGAAATATGTAAGTTTGTATCTGTAAATATGATCTTTGTGATTTTTATTTCAATTTTGATATGAAAAAATTTATTTTATTAAAAAAAATTGAAATAATTTTATAAACCTACTAATATTTATGTACATATTTTTTTATTTAGTCACTACTGTTACTAATAGAATATCTACGTACCTATTACTCACAAAAAATCTTTTTTTTTTTATTTTAACAAAATTTATAAGTTTATATAATCATATATATATAAAAAATATATTTATTAAAAATAAAATTATAATATAATATCAAATTCATTACTTTTGAATAAAAAATATTTTTCAAGGTAAAAAATTATGAACTTTTATGACCTCTACGTGTTTAAATGGAAATTTATTTATATTTAGTACAGCAATTAATTGTTGCATTAAATTAATGATATAATGTATAAGAATGCATGTTCTGATTACGAAAAATAAATCTCTTCATATTTTGAAAATAATACAACCGGCGCGTGTTGAGATCAGTCAAAATGCGCGCAAAACGAACGAAAACGGAAAAAAACCCACGAGCTCGAGTCGCCTTAAATTAAAGCCGAAATTTATGACCACCCTTCACGCCGCCAAGGGGATGATATATTTTTTGAAAATTTCATAAAGCTCGCGATCGCAATCGCTATTATTTTTAAAAACTTTAACGACTCATTGGTGTGATTTACGGCCGGCGGTCGCGAGAACAACCCGTTTCGTGTTAAAGCGTAATGAGATCCATCGATTTTTCATGAAACTGAACTCACATATTACGTGTATATATGCCGATTATTACATACTCGAGATTGCGCCAGCATATGGGTATATGTGGAGACTTTCCTTTTGTGCTTTCCCATCGAGAGCTTATCCACGTCAAGGCAGTGAATGCATACAAGAAAACCTTTTGCATTTTCTTCTCGTCGATAGAACAACGGTCGAGTTCGACCACTCCAGCCATTATATTATTTTATGAAAAAAAATGAATGTAGGTGAACCATATTTCCAAAAGGGCGCATCGATAACGATCTGTCCTCGTAGCTGCCATCGATGGTTCTCAAATCGTTAATTTTTCCGCGTAGATGCTGTCGATTATTGAATTAGATTCTTGGGATTTTACTAGATATTCTAATAAAAATCCATTTTTATAATAATCGAATTCTGAATGATGATTTTTTTATTTGTTTTTTAATCAAATTTATCGTAAAAATGTATAAAAAAAATTATAAGGAAAGAGTATAAAATGAATCGATTCATAAGTGATCTTCAATGAAAAATTGGGTACATTGAGAATGGTGTAGATTCGGCCTTATCGCTAACAAGACGATTAGTTTGTGTTCGAGATGATTGAGGTTTGAGAAGCTTTGTTCAGACCCCGGCACGCGATATTGTTCAAAAATTGAATATCGTCGCTGACGATAAGCATCGTCAACCAAAACGGACCATTGTGCACCGAGCAAAAGAGAAAGAGAGCGCATTAATAATTTAATGCCACTTCACTTGAAGGCCTCGAGTGTTTCAACGGATTTTCAGGTAAGCATTTTTCAATATTTTAATTTCACAGCTTAAATTCAAAAAATTACCTAACACGGAATCATCGCGATCGTATCGAGCGATCCGACGATGATTCCCGCGCTATCTGCACGCATCCATCATTTCTGGCTTTGTTTCAACGAAAAAACGAAATAATAGAAACGAAAAATAAACGCAAATAAATAAAACGAATGAATGTCGCACCCGAATCCGAACAAAAACGAAAAATGCGATCCTGTACGGGTCGCTCTCTAGTCGGGGTACACGTAACGACCGCGCCGTTCGCATAAATAAAAATACGAAAAAAATATATAAAATAAAATATAAAAACACACAAAAGTCGAAAAAACCCAAATATAGACGTGGGCGTGTGTGTGTACACGTGAAGGGCCCGTGCATATGTTTGTGTGCGCGAAAAAAGGCACAAAACAAAAATGGCGTCGCGACGGCTTACCGATCCGTACTACATGTGTACGGGGAAAACGCTGGGGTAACAACTGCGGAACGGTTAACCATGAAACGACCGGAGTTATCAGTTATTACTGATAATTCCGATGATTTTTTATTGAAACATGATCGTGAGAGTGTTGGTACATGTGTTAAAAGACCTTTTAAAAAACGCCGCCGAATGATCAATTTCAATTATCAAATTCTGAATCGAATTTTCGCTTTGAATTCTTTAATCAAATGAGCAAATCAAACAATCAATAAAGATAAAATTCCATCGTCAACGTAAGCGTAAGCATATTTAATAAGCCAATGGAATCAGCGAGAATGCAAGAATACATTCGTGTATTTATATTTCATGCGTACTTACAAATCTTCATGAAATACGCTTACGCTTACGCTCACCATAGAATCTCACCCTAATGTACTTCACATAATCGACATCAACTTTAATATAAAAAGCACACGACTCTAATTAGTTTTCGGATAGTTTTATCAGGCCGACCTCGTCTGAATCCAGCGGACGAAAAAAAATCGAATTTTCCTCGCGCCGTATTATTTTCGCAGCAGCCGCGAAAAGCTTAATTCTCCTCCTCCGGCGAGGGTTTTTCCAGCTTTTCCGAGGGGGGCGGGAGGGCGGGAGGGATGAGGGGCACGCGGGGGACATACAGGGTGGCGCAAAAGAGAAAAGCTCGCGCGTTTTTATCTTGGACCATAAATTTTATTCGTAGCTTGATTTACTGCGGAGATATTGCGGTGCGGTCGTGTCCCCTCCCCCGCCCCAGCCCGGTCCCTCACCCTTGTGGTCCCCTCTGCAAGGAGGTTGCTGGTTCACATCCTGGACGGAGACGAAATTTTATAATGTTAATATTAATAATATAATCTCGGATGGTGGTGTCTTTGTGTGCGAGTTTCGATTTTCCGGATTAACGGTTGTTGTTGGGTGTTTTTGCATGTGTTAAGAATTGATATGTTTGTTTGGTGTGGTTGTTTGTGTAGATGAATTGATTTGTTTTATTTTGTTGGTTTTAGGCTTTATTTATTATATAAATAAATAAAACATAATGATTCCATAATCGTTAGATTGGTATTAAGTTCAGTACTAAAATAAAATAAATTCATAAATCTAATATACTTAATAATATTATTGCGAATAAAATAAATCAAATATTAACCAGATCGTATCGCGATAACATTATCGAAAATTTAATATTTTAATTTATTTCCCGTGAATAAATATTTTTGTTTGAACGTCTCAATACGCAAACGTATAATATTTTGAAACTTATACGATTTAGATCCATATCTGAGCCGAAAACGATCCAATTAATTTTCACCCTTTTTTTCTTATAAATACATAATTATTTTTGTATTAAAAAGGTCATTCAGGGCAGACGATCACGTTTAAAATTCCAAAACGTAAAAAAAATCGTAACAAGACTCGAAAAGCTTTTACAATACGGTCACCTCGCGATAACGGGTTTTGTTCGTTCGTGTAAAGCTGCTTGCCAAACGTTATCTAAACTAAAACAGGGTTAAAACATATTTATCTCGAACGGTTAATTGATTCATGCGATAAACGTTTAATTATATATCAGCATACAAAACATGCAAGGTTGTATAGTTTTTAATCCAATTTTATATCAAATTTCAATTAAACGTATGAATTCGGTGATCAAAATCCTCATCGATCTCGTTCAAATCACATTAATAGATAAATGACTTTTAATGATAAGTGCTTTTATTAAGGTTAAAATTTTAATATTCTATTTAAGTTTACTTTCGATAGATGTTTTATTTCAAAAAATTTCAACTTTCTACTTTTCTTGTATAGATATAATCGAATCTTATCCAAAAATACAAAAACGTATACAAGTACGTGTGCATCTTTGACGCATCCTTTCATCGCCACGTTGACACGTCCGAATGCACTTTTCATCCATTTTTGCCGAATAAAAAGGCCAACAATGGCCACAGTGGGATTTAGTAAGTCGAAACTTTTACGACTGTGAACTAAAACACGGACACAATAACGAGCACGTACCTGAACTTCGGCGCAACATATATACGTTCGATGCACAATAAAAATGCAGCAATTACACTCATTGTGACGGCTGTCAAAACTTTGGGATTTTTCCATTGTCGACGAATAATTCCACACTTGAGCCCCCGGTTCCACAGTTCGGTTTTTCATTGTTGATCCTTTCTCCGCGACACAATGAAATGCATAATAAACGCATTATGGCTCTTTCCCGAAAGATACCTTTTTTTAATATGGACGATTTTTCGTATGGAATGTTGACATATTTTTTTTTAGAATTTTGTATGGTTGCGTGAAAATATAATGTGCGCGTAGTTATGATGTGTTATGTTATATTATGATGGTTCAATCAATATTTGGAATATGAAAATTTTTGGAATTATATGAAAGATTTCGATTTATTTCCACTTGGATTTCGGTCACATATTTGTCGTTGTATGGACTTATATAAAAATTTTCAACTCTATTCCAATATATCTATCATATTGACGTGTTCATGTCTGAAATTCTTTTGTGATGTAGGTCGAAAAATGTCGTGTTCACTTTCTATATCCTGGTGATCCTGGCGCCACGTCTGTCCTCACGACACAATAGGCGAAATATTTTTGTTACGCCGCAAACTTGACCACTTATTTATCTACAATGCCGAGAAAATATTGGTAAGGATTATTGGACTTCTAGAAAAATGAAAAAAAATCAAATAAAAACCGCCAAACGCTTTCTGCTCGAGTGCTACTTTGCGTTTATTATGAAACATTTTGACATGTACTCGAAACTTTTTAAAACCGAGCATTTCAAAAATATTTATTAAATCATAAATTTAATAATATATTTTCAACATAAATTATTTTTTTACACTGTATTATAGTAGAAAAAAATTACATGATTAATAAAATAAAAATTGATCCTTTAATCGTCTCAGCATGAGAAAAGAATATTATGGTAACAACATCGACTACGTGAATGCATTTCAAACGCAAAAAAATCCTCAAATTCATTTTACATTATAATCAATACAATAGTATCGACGAATGTTTGCACACATGTTTTTTTCAACAACAAAACGTGACAATGCGTATTCATTTCATGCCCGATCCTCTTATTTATAATAAGCGCATTTTTCTCGCACATATAAAGCGACGTCGTTAGAACGAACACGTTTTATAAACGTTTATATTTCGTGTTTCGGAATCACACACAAGACGTTTGTAGAGAGAGAAATCTGCCACCGATTGGGAATTTGCGGCCATTTGTCAACGTCCACTTTTGTAAGTGAAACGCTTTGTTCGCCTTACGTACGGAAGCAGCGCTTGTCAAACCGTGTTGCGCAAATAATATCAAATTCACTACCCCAATAAGGTGAAATTTATATGCGGCCCGAATCGGAAGGCTTTCATCTTCTCGGACGTGAATCTTTATCGAAATAATACTGATTTGTATATATACTATATGTTATGGTGAATGTTAGCGTTAACGATTACGAATTGTTATTGTATTTTATTATGTGGTTATTTAGGGTGTTTTTCTGCGATTTCTGGACAATCCGGTGCGGTTTGGGGCTGTTCATTGTAGTAGTCCCCATGTGCGTGCCGTTCGAGCTTTTTGTGTTATAATGATGTATTGATTCGCTCATTTGTTAACGTTTTCGTAAATAAATAAATTTTATCGTCTCAAATCTGACCACTATTTTCATTTGAATGTCAGCCGTGACATATTTATTTATACGTTTTTCTGCGATAGCGAACCGCGAGCTTTCATTTTCATAACTAATATATTTTCGTGGTAGGGAAAAAAGTGCGACGCGTAAGAAAATAAGTCGAGCGAAAAAACGTAACGCGCTTGCCTTTAAAATTAACGGAGAAATTCGCCAGAGAAATTTATTTTGTTTTGCTTTTTAAAGATTCGAGATAAATATGTCGTCTAACAATAAATAATTAAATCGCTTTTTAACGTATAAATTTCGTTAAGGTCGCCTACTCGAAAGTAATCGATTGTAAAATATAGGTAAGTTAAGCTCGTTCTATTAACTCCGAATGTGACATGAAATACGAAATTCTGATAAAATAAAAGATATTTAATTTAAATTCATTTCGAGATTCAAACGTTAAGCCGCACAATTTAAGTTTCGTATATATTCAACAATTTTTCATACTTACTTCATAAAGAATTTGAAAAATCCATATTTTTTCCGTTTGTATTTATTTTATGTTTACGACTTACTATTTAACAGGGCGTATATAAACCGAGATTTGCTAGATTTGATCTGAAAATATTTGAATTTGATAATCTGCGATTTTATGAAATATTCACGTAAGGTACTTAACGTATGACTTTAATTATATATTTTTTATTCAAAGTACTCACAAATTCGTTTAATACCTATATAAAAATTTTAATAGTGAAATAAGATTTTGAAACAGCCTTAACTTTCAAAAATATAAAAATATAATAATTACTGACGATAACCTTATTGTGTTCGAAATAATAATAATAATTTTATATTTCAACATTCTTTTCAAATAAGTTTTTCGTCTTTTATTACATCCTTAATTTTGATACTCATTTCTTAAATAATATTATATATTAATCCGGAATAAATTTATAACGCATTATTTTTCATTTCAATTTCAACATGCTTATCCCCTATATATACCTAATAGCGGATTTCTGTGTGTCTGTCTGTGTATCTGTGTCGATGACGTTCGCGACTTTAAAACGACGCGTCGATCCCTTATATATAATTCTTCATGCGTATATGGTCTTTATGCGCATACATTTAACGTCTATAATATCATGTGTATGAAAATGTCTCTATTGACTTATGCAATACATCGATTATTACGCAGTGGAAAAAATATTTGAATCCCCTATACATGTATATAATCACCG
>JAOXNN020000065.1:1911012-1925257 GCA_028571205.2 Hydropsyche betteni | reverse complement strand
CGACTGCAGACTCGGGCAGAGCAACCCAACCACCCACCCACCCACGCCATAGCCCAAATGCAGTATCGAGTGCATTTTTTGCCAGTCCCCCATCGTCCTTTGAGCCGTGGGCCATTGTGCATCGCAGATAAGCGGTTCAATTCTGGCGACGCGTGGCGTCGCTATCGCCCGACGCCCAAAGCAGATTAGCCCCGACGCCTATGCCACCCTTTATATGTTGGCTGGAAGGTGATGTGTGTGTGTTTTTAGAGGGTGGACTGTGTCTTTGGGATTGTGCGAGTGTTGGGTGTCGAGGAATTTTGTGTTGTTGTATGTTAATGTTGGTTTAATGGGTGTTGAGTTGATTGGGTTCGTGATTGATGGGTGGTTGTTTATGTTTTCGTTCGTTGTGTATTGAAGATTCGTTTTGAGTGTAATCTGAAATTAAGCTATATTAGGTTCGGTCAATAATTAAAATTTTTGTTAAATTGTAAAGGAAACTTTACAATAAAAAAAATTATAAAAATTTAATAGATATATAACCCATTGAAAATTCAAAATGGCTACTCGAGGGTATCCGCACAAACCACAAACACTGCAGAAAATCTCAAAATTTTACTGCTTTGGCATACGCGTAATCGCTTGACCGCATCCATAAACGCACGAGCGCCATAAACATGATCGATACGAAATCGGGCCACCCTAAATCCGGAAGCCTTAACCCAAACTCGATACCAGAAGTCGAATATGACGAACGTCGGAGCCCAAACACCGACTAAACACTATCGAATCGCTGCACCAACCCCGGTCATCCGCCCCTGCACCACCCCCCCGAGTGGGCGGTTTGTGGGTGGGCTGCGATATTATCCGCCCCCGATAAGCCGCCACGCGCCTCAGATATCATATCGTGCCTGGTAATTTATTATCTGAGCAAAGGGAGCCGAGTTGGTAGGGGGTGGGTGCCGAGTCACCCGCCGCCCTGTCATTAGAGGCTTAAATCATAAAATTTAACAGCTCTCCAGCTTTCAGTCAGCTCTGAGCAATCGTGTCCTATGGGGTGGCTTGAGACTTCGCCCCTTATGGGGATTCGGGGGCTCATCCCGGGGGCGACTTTACGAGACACTTGGCCTCGTTTACGACACTCATACACCTTTACGTATCGTGGTGATGATCTAATTTTTGTATGTGTTGTGATGTATATATTGATGCATTAATTATTTTTTTACACGATATTCAACTCATAACCTTGAAGTTTCTTGAAAATATTTGAATTCATACAATAAATCCTTTCATTATGTAATCGAAATTCGTTTTGCAATACTGAAAGCGTAAAACGAAACGAAAAACGCATTCGCTTTTTGTTCGAATCTACACCCTTTTCCCATCGTAAACATCGAGTCGGCCATTGTGTCTCGACACTTCCATTATACGAATTTTTAAAAAATGAAACAAAATTTGAATCGCACTCTATAGCACACATTATAAAACCGATCGTAAAAAAGAGGTCCTCGACGAGCGTATAAATCATCAAAAGCTACAGTATAGTGTTACGCGCCGTTGTTCGCCATTGATAAAACGTACACTTTATATAAACTCCGTACGCATCGCACAATGAAGCTATATAAAAAAAGTTTAACACTTCTGAAAATGTTATCGAAATAAATAAAAGTGAAATTAGGATTGTGCTGATAACTCCGTATCGATCGATCAATTAATATTTATCGCAATATAAAGATTATAAATTACAAAAAAATCACATTAGGACAAATAAATAGAAACTGTTGGTACTTATATAATAGTTTGGGAATCCACGCCGTCCAGCCGTGAAGGATGTTTCTATTAAGTTTGGCATAAAGCCTGCGCGCCTCCCATTGTCGAATTCAATTTTTCCCCAGATGAATGTGTCCTCTGTAATGTGTCATTGTTGTTGTTCGAACTCTTTCCCAACCTTTTCACCCCCGCCCCAAGAAATAAAGGAGTTTTGCTTGAATTAAAAGATACTCGTTTATCAAAATGGACCATTCACGCCGTCCAACCGATTCCAGTGGCACGGAATAATCGCATCGCACTATCAACACACACTCCTGTTAAACCGAAATATTCTATGGATATTGTTATATATGGATTAGTCATAGTCGAATTGTGAAGGACATAAATTGAATTTGCAAAATCAACTCGATCCATGTGTATAACTATTATATTGCGAAAAAAATTTTCAACCATATTTTTCGTAAGAAAATATTATTTTATTAAATTTATTTTATTTTTATTGAATTGTACGATTTTAAAAATGTTTTTTTTTTTTAATTATAATTACGAACCGTCTTTGGTGCCATCGCAACGGGAACCCGAGAACTTCATTTATAAAGTGTTGGACCGGGACCCCGCGGGCTGCAAGGATCAACACGCCGTTTTTTCAGTAAGAAAACGACTCGGGGACGACTCTTTTTTTATTTAATTTTATTATGTTCGTTTTTTCGAGTTTATTTTGTACATAATATATACGAGTCTTCTCGTACGAGTAAAAATAGACGAGAAACGGGCGAGACCTCCGGCCCGGGCGCGTTAATTAAATTCGATCACGTTTCTCTCGCGTATGAACATCCATCCATTATATATTATGTATTATTATTTATTCATTTATTCCGAGAAAGGGGACCCCCCCGTTAAATGTTTATTTGTTCGTTTATTTCGGGAGTTCGAGTGCGTACGTCGAGGCTACCGTTCGCACTGACATATTGAATTCTTAATACGTCTGACTTTCTGATTATTTACATTTAATTGTGATTTATTACTTCTGGCGCAACACTTTTGTCCTATTACTGAGAAATCAATAGATTTTGTAAATCTCTATATTCTTATCGATACGTGATTTAAATGCCCAATTACATGTTTGCATATAAAAACTTACACTGAATTATCAATTTAATTTTTCATTAGAAAAATTAAATACACTCGGGCCTCGTATAACGAGGTTTTATGAAACATTATTTTGACGCAACGCGATTAATTAATTATGACCTATTTTTGTACAACACGGTTTTATTATAGAAAAAATACGAATCCCACGCGTAATTCGTGTATTATAAGTGAGTAAATTATATTATTTATTTTTTTCGATAAATTTCATGTGTATTTTGGATTCTATATTTATCAAATTTTTTGGATTCTATTATTAATCAATCACGTGTTTGTGGAACCATATAACCGTGTTATACGAGGCTTAAATTTAATCCTAAAATAGTCAAATTAAATCAAATTCGATTTTTTTGAAGATCTTAAATTTATTCTTTACTGACCATGGTTCACATATGAAACTTCACGAATAAGATAATCTGAAGATTGACTCAAAGATATCACTCAACGTGTCAACAATATCGACATAATGCTAAATCGATACAGATAGATAGAGATCTTTTTTTTACGTACTTTATTATCATATTAATTTTTCTATTGAATATCAGATAAATCGACGCTGGCGCAATATATATTTTTTTGTAATCAACATTACGAAAAGTTCATCATTGGAACCAATCAATCAAAATGCTTATTTGTTTTGTTTATCAGCGCGATTGGAATCTAATGCGTTAACACGTTGAAAAATAAACGATTATGATTCATCGATGAAATATAAAATTATACATCGGTTTTCAATTTACGCGTGTTTGTCCCATATTATATATTCGACGTTCGGAAAAAAGGTACGGCGCCACCGCGACTCGAATAATTTACACATTTTAGTGTTAAAATAAATTTTGTATATAATAAAATGTGGACACTGAGTCCTTTGTTTGGCATTTCGAACTTTCGGACATAAAATTGAGATTTTATGTGCGCCCTTAGACGGCGACAAATCTAATAATGGTACCCCCAATAGATGAAACTTTTGCCAAAGTCAGGGTGACTATTATTTTGGATAAAAAATAAATATTTTCGAATCGCATAGCAATACGCTTTGTTATTAATTAATCGGCTCAACCAATTGTTCAATTTCAATTCGATTGAAACACTGCGAATAGGTTTTTTTTTTACTAAGATTGAGATAACGCGAGCATAATAAATACATAATATAATTGTAACACAATCGGAAGATTGGCGCAATTATTCAATTATCGCAATACATTATCGGGAACGAATCTCGCGAAACAATCATTTCGCAATTAAAACCTGCACATAAATACACTTCTTTGACGTCATAGCGAAAATAGTCTGATCCTAATCTCGTATTTACTTTTCGTTCAGCATTATTCAAATAAACAGATCGAAATCGCAAAGATATCTTTCGATCTAAAAAAAATTGTCTGGCACATGGAGACTGGTCACCCTACGGCAGCGGTAATTTATTGAATTTACGAGTGTCCTTTTTCTTCAAGTTTTTATTACGTGGTCACCCCCATTCTTTCGTCTATCCACACGAGACGAATCTTCGGATGCGTGCGAAAAAGCGTCTTTGTTACTTTTTTTCCACTAACAATTTTTTTCGTACCTGTCCCATCCGTAACGTGATACACGACCCGAGAATTCACCTGAAGCACCGCTATAAAACATCGGACAAATGTCGAATTTTTTATACAATATTAGTATTATTTTCATAATAAATAAACACTAGAAAAACGCGAACATGCGACAATCAATTATGCACATTATTTTTTTTTAATATTTAATCAATTTTTTCGCACGAAACAAATCATTTTGATTTCATATAAAATTCGTACGAATCCTCTCTTTTTCAATAGTACAAATTATATAATTTATTTAGTATGATTTATGATAGAGATCATTCTTAAGGATGGGTCGAGTTAGCGCCTCTTGTCTCGCGCTCGATCCATCATCATCGTGAGGGCCGGTGCAATTTGACAAAACAATCGACCGACAATTTAGTAGTTTTATGCTTTTATTGATGTGGCCCCCGCGAGGGCGGACCTCCCGCGAACGGAGACCTCGGTGGACCCCCGTGGGGCACTTACCTGTCCCAGTGAGACTCTGGGGGCCCCCGAGACGCCACCGAAACACCAGAAATCACCGTAGAATTGCAAAAAATATATACGTTTATACGAATTCATAAGAAATACTGCTCGAATAGAATTTTATTTTATTTTATCGGTTTTATAAAAAAACACATTGAAAGATTCATTACGAAAACGCTATAGAAAGAAATTTGTTCGAAAAATTTTCTTTGATTATAATACACTAGTATATAGGCCTGATTTTAATAACATCGGCTGTGGTTTTGTTAAAAAACGGAAAACGATAAAATCATCAACATCAACATCATCAACATCAACATCATCAACATCAACATCATCAACATCAACATCAACATCAACAACATCAACATCAACATCGTCAACATCAACATCGTCAACGTCAACATCGTCAATATCAACATCATCAACATCATAAAAAAGAAGAAAAAAAGTCGCGAGCGTCAGACAGACAGACAGATGGACAGACACACACACTCAGAAATCCGCTATTATATATAGGGGATAATAAAAAAACTACAAATTCAAATATTGGTATTAAATTCATACATTGATTGATACTGAAAAAAAATGCTGTAACTAAAATTGATGATTTTTTAAAGGAACGTACATTTTGAATTAAAATGAATTTTAAATGTTCTTCTAAAAAAATTTAACACTTCTATAAATTATATATGACAATTTTGATTTACACATTTATCAAAATTTAAAATTTAATTCAATAATTAATTCTGTGTATAAATTAATGAGTAAACATCGACAGTTATAATCAACTTCAAATAAATTTTCAATAAAGTATACAATCATTTTATTATTAATATTTTTATTGAAGAAGGCAACAAGAAACCACTTCAATTGCCATTTTCCTCAAAAAAATATTTTCAAAACAAACATCCACATTGTTTTCAAAATTTCTTTATTTAAAACGTGTCAAAAGGAGACGTTCCGCGTTATCGTCCAAACACTTAAATCGCAATCGAATTCGATTCGTATTGTTACAAAATGGATATCTATTCATTGAAAACGATCACGGAAACGATTTAACTCCCGGTTTCTTTATATACAAATTTTTTTCGATACTTTATTTCATTTTATTTTCGAGATGGTGGTCAGGTAGTGGCTCCCCGCTGCCACATATGAATCACACGGGTTTAAAAGGAATTATGACAGCGTATCGACTTGTAGCGTTACATGGGAAAAAACACGACACGGGCTAATTTAGAAACGTGTACGTGATAGATAATACATATTTATATGCCGTTCCATAATTTAATTACGGGACATGTGTATCAAGTTTGTAAACTCGACGAATGGGCTGCGAGTCGCGGGTTTCGCGTTGTCGATAGATGCAATAAATAATCTTTTATGCTAATTGATTTAAATCGTGTAGAGATTAGCGTGTGTGATTTATAAAAATCGTAATATGTAAACGATGATGCATGATAATGCGATCGGTGATCGATCGATTGGATAATCTAAACATTATCATTTGCATACGGAGATAAATATCTCTAATCGCATTATGTATTCTTATTGAAATTTCGTCGATTCGTTTTGAAATTATCGTCGAATATTTTTTTTGGGTGTTTTTGTATATTTTTTAAATATTCTAATGAAATCAATTGGTTGCTATTTTTTAAACATAGAAATGATGTAGAATTGTATCATTTTCGATTGTATACGTTTATGTTATAAATGATATTTAATGAAAATAAAAATCACGCGATCTACCACAAATCCAAAAGTTTAAGGTTCAAATCGAAAACTGGTTTAATGATCTAATCAAAAAAATATTAAAAGTCCCATCGTTGGATATGCATAAAAAAATTATTGAAATTTGAATCTGCATTGCGATAAAACAAGATAAGTTGAATTTTATTTAAATTATTCTCGTCCCTAAAGGGATGATCAAAATTTGACAGATTTTATTGGTTTATGGTTTAATACGATGTGTGCAAACATTTCTCTTACCCCATTTTACCAAAACTTTCACACAAACTTATAATAGTAAAATACGACTAACGGAACAAATCTCATCGGATTCGGAACATCCCCAACGTTTGGCCACCCCAATTTAAATGGAGCATACTAAATTTTTAAACATCCAGTATGTCAGATTAGAAATGGAAAGCTTCGACTTCAATTGATTCAAGAATATGAAATTTTCATTGTTTCTCGAAATAAAGGTAGCTACGTATATGAACAAGATTTAATTAAATATAATAATTTTAGCACAATATCACACAACTAAATTGTTTATTCAGTTTCGGTGATTAATGTTACCGGTACTTTCAATGATTAAAACAAACGATATAACATTAGATAATCAAAGGGGAAATTATTCATCACAAACTGAACGATTCGCTAAATTCTATTAATCCAACAACTTCTCCGTTCAGCAAACTTGAAACTATCCAAAATTATAAATGTATCTTATAAACCCGAACGAGAAAAAAGTGTGGAAGCCCATCGGCCACGAAGCAGCATACACTTTCCCATCGTAAAAATGAATAATGTCGACTGGCCGCGGCCATAGCGACATTGTCGATAGACAATTATGTAAATGTTAATTGCACATAACTGATTTTTATGACCGGCGCGTTCTGCGGCGTGAAATCGACGTTTTGACTGCCGACGAAGCGTCCTTTCGTCGGAAACTGCCGTTTAAAATCGCAATTCGTCAGGCCTCCGATTCGTATAGGATAGGTGGGTAGTCTTCGTAATTGTACAATAATTTATGAACGTTTGGTTGAAAAAAAAAATACGGCCATTTGCACGATCTTTTCGACTAATGAGAATTTTAAAAAAATATTTTGATCAGATTATTTTTTAAACGATATTTCTCACACATGATCGTTATACTTCTTTGAATACATAGCTACATTTCCGAATTACAAAGATTCCAATCAGTTTGTAAAAAAAGTAACTTAACATTGTTATTCAATGCATACTAAAAAACAAAAGTAGCCACTAAAAGCCCTCCACTACTCATACCAGTAGCCAAAGCAAACAGATACTAAACGAACGTCAATTAAGAATTCGATTCGATCGATCGAAGGATCTATTATTCGATCTGCCTCCGGAATGCAGAAACCGTACTGTATATTGTGCGGAGGCTTTAATTTCGTCTTATTATTATATTACATACTTTTTTAATTCTTTTAACGAGTTCATTTCGGTGGCAAAGTGAGGTGGCTGGCAGCCCCATTAGTTGTCATACTTAACGGACAGCCGCTCGCCTCTCACCAAATGGACTTGTCAGATTTTTGTCATCGTTTCTGACAGCACGACCCGCCGTGATCTGAATTATTATTATAATAAAAAAAGTATCGTCAAATTAATTCTTTTTTCGAAAAAGAAAAAGCCTCCCACCCCGCCCGCCATCTCAATCTCGTCTAATCGATTCGTTCTCGACTACTGTTCGGAACTGACATCAATAACGCTCGAGTTTATTCATATTCGAAAAAAATATATTCATTTGAATAAAATACGTGTTTTTAAAGTCAATGAACTACATTTTTATCATAAGTACATAAATGATTATTTAATTAATCATTCAAAAAAATAACACAACTTTTTATCACATACAAAATTTTTAAAAGTAACAATGATTTGAATTTCTATTATAAAATCTCACATAAAAAATAATAAGCGTCAAAAAAATGAACATAATCATATGATCAAAATTATAAAATACAGATCTGGCAACACTTCAAATTACGAAGTGTCACTCTATTCAAAAATAGGCACATCGCGTCATTAACAACGCTATGTAACTCGAGCGTACGCAGGTGTTGCCGCACGGAAACAATGAAACTTTTGAGCTTTTTGTATTCGTCAAATGTTATAAAATGCGCGAGGAGACCACCAAAGGCTTAGGTGGTCGTGAAAAAATCGAGTGTGTCATTAATACGGAGCGCGTGCGCTTCAATTGCCACTTTGCGATTGGCGAACAAAAGCGCGGTAAAACAATCGCGGTTTTTGTTTATTGTGTGTGGCAACACTTGCCGATATTGCCACACGCATCGCCGCAACGCATGCCAATACTGTTTTGTTTGATTTTTTTGTGTTTCAGCACGTGCGATTTGTTCGTGCGCGAATTTCATGTGAAGGGGTTCATGCGATTCACAGGTAAGATATTACACATTTTCGAATATAATGTGAATAACCTTACTAAAATTATTATTACAAAGACAATGAAGCACCATTAAAACGTGATAATTATTAAAAAAACACTATGCGTATTAGATGTTTCGTATACAATAAAAACGAGATAACACATACGCTCACTATATTTTACATCCTATGCGAAATGGCGGCGGATGACTCGCGTTCAAAAACACCAACCAAATTAATTAGCTGATAATACATTCGAAACATCCTCGAGTCTTTTCCCGAAATTTATGTTCGGTTTTTATGCGAAAATTGTAACTTTTCGTTCGGATTCGGCGCACGTTCTCGTCGTGCACGGGGCATGGTCGAGTTTTTCGCTGATGTGGGTCTCCTTTGTGGCATCGGTAGACAATAGCCGGCAGATTGCTCTTGTATCAAAACGTCCCATTGTCTCAGAACTCTTTCTTTCACAATGGGGACTACATCTGTCCCGGGCGCAATGTTAACGTTGTTTGATTTTGTAAAATCGGCTTTGCTACCACTTAAGTTAATAGCACATTATTCGACGATATAGAAAAATAAAAGATCGTTCAAAATATATAAATCGATCTTTTTCAATATTTAATTGAACAAATTATCACGTAACCGCGTATATATTCGATATAAACACCCTCGAATATTGCACGATATAGAACATACCACAAAAAAAAATTAAATAACAGGGCAACCGGTAGTTATAATTTAATGAACCTCAAATATGTGGGAGGGTTGTTGCCGAGATTGCGCATAGTGTGCGCATTAGACACAGCATTTGTTAGCGACACCAATTACACATGCTGTCGCAGAATTTCTCAAACTTTTTCCCGGTTTTGCCCTTTGACAAACCCTCATAGTTTTCTCTTCTGAAGTTGGAGGGTCGTCGATTGTCGAGGGGTGTTTGGACGCCCCGTCGTGCGAATCCAACCCCTAGTCCGATGTTAAATCGTCCAAGTATCGTCGCAATAAATTAAAACAATCGAATCGGGGTGTGGAGATTGCGCGGGTAAAAATCGGAATTTATGTTTTCAAAGATACGGAGGCAGATGGATTGCCGCTCGTTTAAATTTGCATCGATACAATAGATAGATTGATCAAAATAATTATGAAAATCGTTGAAAAATGTATTCAAAAATCTAATTGTTTTTTTTATTGCTATCATATATTAAAAAAAAATTACATTTTTTTTACATTTAATAAATCTGTACGAATCGAGAATATAATGCAATATAATATGAAATGTATTATAACACAAATAATATATATTTGGTCGATCGAATCCGCGGCAACCCTCATATTACGCGGTCGAAGGGGATGCTCGGCGCGGAGTAATTGCGTGTATTTTGACTCAATTTATTTATGGGGGTGCAGATAGCGGCAGGAATGCGCCCTCGGGATCTCTAAATCCTCGGGGACGATACGACTTCTCGAACTGGGCACAAGTACCAGGCAATCGTTGGTCTCTTTAACATTTTTTGATCGGCGGACACATGCCGGCTCGCATCTGCCGATTTCGCAATAAATTGTGCTTGAGGGATATTCTGCTTGACTTTTATAACCGCCTCATTATATTGTTTATTTATTGACGTATACATAAATGGTCAGTGTAAACTTGGTTTTTGTCATATATTGCGGAATCAATTTAAAAAAAAATAATAATAATTTTATTAAATTTTAATTGAAATTATTTTAATTTTTTAATTCTAGAAATATAAAATAGATATTTTATGTTATATTATTTAAATTCTTGTATGTATATATGATTTTTTTTTTTCATATTTTCAATAAAATATAGAAAATAATGTTCTTTGTTTATTTGTTCAAGAATCATTTGAGAAAGTCGAAGATGATTTTTATTAGACCAATATCAAAGATTGTTAAAAATTCTATTCATGAACTCTAATAATCAACTATAAACGATTCAAAAATTATTAATTTCCATCTCGTACCAGCAATATTAAGATTGTGATAAATTAGCATCATCAGTATGTATGAGAGTGTACGAAAAATTGGATCACAACTTGGATATCAATGACATAGAATGAATTTCACATCGTATTGTATAAGTATGTCTATTTTTATAACGAACTACATTCAACCCTTTCTCAATTTACACGTGCAGCCTTATATGCAACTGTACACGGGTGCAGCAAATACATTATGCATTCTTCAGACATCCATGAATTTACTTTTAGAGACGTAACAACCTATAAATCATGCAGATGAATAGATGAATATATCGTCTTCGGCTGCATCCAAATGAGCGAACTTCACAACTTTATCTACCACTGCTCGGAACAATGCGAGAAACTCGTCAGCGGCCGCATCCACCAACGGGTTGATTGTGCACGCGTCAAAGGGTTGTCGTGGCGGATCAGAAAGCGGCGAAACAAACGCCATTATATCCGGGGCGGCCATTAAAAAACAAGATGGTGTTCGCCGCCGGAAGTCGGCCGGAGATGAAGCGCGCGATACAATATCCGGCCCAGGACCCGGCCGAGGGGCAGGGGAGGTTCGGATGAGGGGGGAAAGGACGAAAGGAAGGCTCGAGGAGGGACAGCCTTCCGTGGAGACGAGGTCGTGTTTCCATTAGCGAGATTATCGAAGATGACTGCTGTTGGCGGCGATTTCGAAGGTGACCGGATGGATGAGTCGTGGCTGCTCTTTGTGATGAAACGCGTTTCAATATATCGATTTATCCATATGAAAATTGTTATTTCAGTTTCAAAAGTATCATACACTTGGACCTCGTATAACACGGTTATTTGATTCCACAAAAATTTCGTCTAATACAAAACCGTTTTATATGAAGCTTGATACATTTGGGTTTTCGTTATAAAAAAATCAAAGTTTGTTAGTACCTTTTTTTAAAATAACAATAAATAAAATGTATTATAGGTGCTTAAAGTAAATTTCTCAATGTGTTTCACGCGTAATTCATGCTTTACAAGTTCGAAAATTAGATTTCACGCGTAATTTTTATATATGATTAAAAAACGAAAAATTTATTAAAATCCGAAAAAAAATAACACCTTTTCCATACATACTCAACCTTGACAACGTTTATGTCTAACATCTGCTCTGCAGCACATTCAATACACTCCTTTTGAAAACACAATCGCTCATGAAGAAAAAAATCGATCGTTATCTCGACGAAGATGCGCTCGCAGACGCCTAGAAAACGACGCGCACCGCTCCCTCGGAGGAAACGACACCGCGCCCCATCCCTGAAAAGAGGTGGAAAACGGGTGGAAAATGGGTGGTCGAGGGTGGTTGGAGACGCATAAAGTCGTATCTGTCGTCTCCTAGCCGATAGGAGATTGACATAACGGCGACGACGTCAAAATGGCGGCCGCGGTGCAGCCCGACCGGAAAATCGAACCGATCTTCGACGGGCTATGAGCAAATTTTCCGACAGAATTTTCCACGATTCGATAGTTTAGTTTATGTGTGCACTGAAATCGATTATATATTGGCATCGAATCAGAGGTTCGCTTTTACAATCGAATATTATATAATGTCTCGACTAAGTTGAGACCCAATAAGTAATCGATCCGCTCTGAACTTTCGGCGACAATCGAAAACGGTAACGACCCAACTGTTACTTCTATTTATAAACAACCCGAAACTATGCAGAGTCCTCACAAACACCATACAATCTATAATAATATAACACATACGAAGTGCGCGATTTGAATAATCAGCATGTGCGGTCGAGAGATTGGAAGATCACGAGTTCTCCGCTTAACCCTTAGATATTGTGCGACGTTATGTGTACGGATATGGCGGGGAGGGGTTTTCGGGGGGAGGGTGGCGCCCCCCGGAGGCCTCAGCCCCCGAAGGAGCTACGCCCCCGAGGAGGGGTATCTGTAAGGGGCGGCCCCCGTATCTCTGATCCTCATCGTCTCAGAGGGAAAATGTCCGTGAAACGAGCCCGCGCTGAAAATTCGTCTCTCGGAAAATTCCGCATATCGAGTGAATTTCCGCGATTTTCTCTCTCTAGAATATATTCTGAGGATCGCTCTTGGTTGTAAGAGAAATTTTCAGCTTGAATTTGAAATTTTAGAATGATTTTGATGAACATATTTGCAATTTGTTCAAAATTCAAAATACAAAATATTTTTATAATATAATAAAAAAGAATATATTTATATTTAATTTTTTTTATTTTCTTTGACATTTTTACTATCAATCAAATAACTTTAACTTTTTTTTCGAATATCACAGAAATGTAAAATCTACTATACTCTAATCTACTAATCTACTATATCTAATATATTCCATTCATCATATTTCTGTAAAAATACTCTTCAACATAAAATTTTCATAAGCTCAAAACGAAACTTTTAACAAAAAAACATACAAAATCTTTCAATAACACCATAGCCGTAATCCGAGGGGGGGGGCACGGGGGCCTGTGTCCCTTCCCTCGTGAATTTTAAAAATAATGATAAATTTTGAGACTTATATTGAGATATATCACTTCATCGTGATAAATCTACATACATAAATTATTTTCAATACCTTAATTCTTTAAACATGTTATTCTTAAAATAAAAAAACAACTAATTTTTATTGCTTAAAATCGCTTATGTATACAAAGTTGTGTTTCTCGACCCCTGAATGAATAAATGAATCCTTGCTTTGACTATATTTCCATTCATTATATTTCAATACAAATACTCTTCAATGCAAAATTTTCATAGACTCAAAACGAAACTTTTACTCAAAAAACATACACAAACACCACGAATTCCTACCACAAAACAATCGAACGTCGCCCAAAAATCCACACCGTCCAAGCCCAAAAACGCGCCGCATTTCCCGGCGTCCTCCACCCGAAAATCCACCACATCGCCAAACTCCACCACTCACCGTCGCGAAAACGACCCGAACAATCAAAAACCAACCTCGTCCACATAAACAAATATCGCACTAATAAACGACATCTGGAGGATCCGCGTCGACGGATCCCCGCCCGGATCTCGTCGGCTTATCTGCCGGAGTCAGCCCAGAGATTGTGATACGTATCTCCCGCGAGCTGTTTGTTGGGTTTGGGAGGCCAGAGGGTGGCAGCGGGGGGCTTGGTGGCAGTGGGTGGCAGCGGGTGGCCGCGGGCGGGGACAGGGGCG
>JAOXNN020000065.1:1848313-1910912 GCA_028571205.2 Hydropsyche betteni | reverse complement strand
AAATATTTTATCTATATTTTTTTGGGAGCTTTATAATTTAAATCCGGGCTGGGTTGGATTGGGGGGGTGGGGGGGTTTTCGCCTTTGTGGCGTGCGCTGAAAAATATAAATACGTTGTCGCGTTCGCGAGTGCAGCAAAGGTGAAAGTTTTCGCGGTCGGATGGCTTGTTTTTGTTGTGATGGGGGTTTTTGTGAATGTGTGTTGGTTGGAGAGTGGATTTGTTTTTGGATATAGTGTAAATATCATTGGAAGATTTATAATTGAAAAGATTAATAGTAAAATTCTGTTTTTTATCGTTTTAGTAAATCATAGTTGAATTATTAAGAAAATTTTTATAAAGTATTTTTTAATAATGTGTAATATGTAAGTTCTTCATACTAGTACAATGAAATTTAATACTACTGTTAGAAAATGAAAGCTAATAACATTATGAAAACGACGAACTTGTTAGTCATAAGTATCATGGTTCATTTTCCGTATGAGAAAACTTCTTATTTCAAATTTTTTTCTATATTCTTCTGAAAAAAAATAGGATTCACGATGTTTTTTGATGATTTCATATGTTAAAAATCTGCCACATTACGCATTCTTTATGAAACATATTTGGATAAAAACTCCATCCAAATAAATCGATAGAACTTATCACCAATCCCATATATATAACAGCGGATTTCTGTGTATCTGTGTCGATGACGCTCGCGACTCTTATATTCTGGAGACATTTCGCAAGACAACGGTTATAAAATATGTTTGCATATATTCAATTTTTGCTTTATTACATCGCGCAACGGCACGGTTATAAAACTATTTTGCATAAATATATTCGATTTTTATTTTATTACGACAGACTGCCGCATTTGTTTGGCAAGGCCTTGTCCTGCAGTGGATAACTATAGACTGCTAATGATGATGATGATGATTTTATTACGTAATACTCTGGTTATCAATTCGCAGCCGATTTTATTAACATCGGGCCTATATACTAGTATTTAAATATCAACCATACTTTTTCAAAAGATATCACAGGTGTAAAAGTTACACATACAAAAAATTTATTTTTATACACCATCCCTTCACAAAACCAAACATCTCCACAAAAACCCTTCACTCTCAAACATCAGACAAACACTCTAATCACAAATCCAACCTCGTCTTCCTCAAAAAACCCAAACATCCATCAACGCCCCACCTCAAACCCCACAGATCACACACGACTCGAGCACCTCACCATAACAAGTGCTCCATTGCTCCATTGAAACACTTAATCGCGCACACCACGCGTAATATAATTACAAACCGGCGTACGTACTTATTACGTGCACGACATACACACAATACGAATGTACAGATTTATGATACATGGGCATTATAACGCCAGTCTTGCCGCACTTGGACGTTAAAACTCTCCCGGGACCATATATCAAGACGATACTATCGGCGAGCTGGCGAGGGACGAGGCTGCCAGAGACGACTTAAACATAATGCTTTCATCTTTATTCTTTATATAAAGGTGGCTCTTTATGCCGGCGAGGGGAGAGAATTCAAAAATTCGGGCGGCGCCGACAATGGCGCGAAAAACGCGCCCCCGCCGCGTATAAATCTCGGACATATTTTATTAACGCGGTTATTAAAATCTCTGGTGAATTTAAAAACTAGCTCGTTTCCGTCTTGATGGTTTCTTTTTAATTTTTGCGGTTTTTTTTTTTTTAGGGGGTCGGGAAACTTCTTTATGGCGGACGCCCGGGGGCCCGAAACGTTCAGACGTGAAATAATTTGCTCGTTTTTGCGCGCGGAATTTATTCGCTTTTTATGCTTATGTAAAAAATTTCCGGGGCGCTTTCGTTCCTTTTTATTGTTTTTTCGCATAAAAAAGATCTGCGGGGGAAAAGCTAATTAAAATATTTTATTGATGTTGGCTGGATGTTTAACGTACATGACTCAGTGTTATTGCGCCCATTATGATATATATACAATTGATTTTGCTTATTTTTTCATGATTCATATTACTAAACAATGATCATATTAATGATCAATACTTTTATTATTCGATAATAAAATTATGATATCAAAATATTCAAATTTATATTGAATTAATCATCATACTTTTCTGATACAGTTTTCACACTGAAATTCAAATCAATATCAATCTTTTGAACTAAAAATTAAACCATTTACAAATCGAATTCAAATACTATAAAACCATTAATTATCAAACAATTTCAATCAACAGTACACAATCAAATTCGACTATTGACCGCATCACTTGTCGCTTAACTTCATTAACTATACCCACTAGGGTGATTCAAAAAAAATCAAAACCCAAAGGATTTCCGTAGTTAACCGCCCCGACGGCGACGCGCGGCCGGAAGGAAGAGTCGCTCTTTTGGCGCCATGCGCATTTTTTAAAAAACCAGGGCGACCAACCGTCGGCACGCGTTCCATGAACAGCGTTTGATTGACGCGTCTGACTTCGTTACCGCTTCTATGAATAGTGTCATCTAATCTGATAGACGCTTTTTATTCATTTACAAATTCAACCCCTCGTTATGTCGCGATACGTATCGTATTATATTTGTGTTACATGGAATATTCATATTGTTAAATATTTCAGATGATTTTATGTTATGTTAAAATCTTTTATTAATGTAATTCAGAAATTGGTTTTTTCACGCGAAATTCTCTGTAAATACGATAATGATTTTAATATTCATATTCATTAAAATTATCTTTTATCGTAGATAATCTTCAATGTCTAGTGAGTATTTCGATTAATTCATCAAACTTGTTAATATTTTTTTATAGTAACGATTCATTACTTTATGCAAATTTTTGTACAATAAACTAAATTTACTGTTATTAGACCAGTCAATAGAAATTATTCAAAAAAATTCCAATTAAATATGAAACACTCAAATCAGCTCCATTCAAACACTTTCATCCACCCGACGTGGCACTCTTCCTTCCAGGAAGTGTTCCAGATCGGGTTACCACATTTTATTCCCGGGGCCCGTTTCACACGAGGAATCGTTTGCGTATCGGATTACGCGATACCGTTTTTTTTCCGCGGCGTTGGCACGTGGTGAAGTCGTGATTTATCGCTTCAATTTGATACGAGCAATTAAAAACCAGCTATAAGTACTTCGGATAATCACTAAGCATCACACTAACACTCGGTACAAAGTCAAAAACAGATTAGATCAGTTAGATGTTTTATCAATACCAGAAATATCAATTAATATAAAAACACATATGATGGTTTTTCAGAAGAGCAATTTTTAACGAGATATTGAAATTTTCTTCATATCAATCAATAGAAAATAAACTTCTGAATCAAATCATATAATAATGTTTTAAGAAATTTGGAAAATAAAGATCATATATTTGAATTAAAAGCATATGCAAAGTAAATCCGTATTACAAAAGCGGTATTCGATGAGTTCGAAGTCATCAGCATCGACTTTTGAACGGCGGTCTGCTCATTCAGAAGCAGGTCATTAAGTTAATCCGCGAACGACGCTGTTTACCCCCGGAGGGATTTGGCTGGATGGGGGCCTCGGGGGCGGATTCCCACGGGGCTCCCGGTTAACATATGTAAAGCGCCTGATGGATCGCTCACACTTTATGGTCGCAAAATATGCGATTAGCTCAATGCGCTAAATAAACCGATACTGTGCACTCCCCTGTTTTGATCTCGCTGACTTAGGGTGACCATGGTTATAGTCGAAATTGTGATTCGGGGCTGTACGGTTTTTTTTGTTTAAAATAATTTTATTTGGTTTATTATTATTCATAGCCAATCAAATCAAATATAGGAATGGTATTGAGAGATTAAAAAAAAACAGCAGGCTGAATATGAGTGAATTAAACAAAATAGGAAAAGAATTAGAATAATCTTCAATCGGTTATGGATATTAAATGAGTAATGATAATGATATCAGAATAATTAAATGTATGGTAAATGTATAATAATATCAGAATAATTACAAATTAATATTTTTCTAAATTATCACATGCTCAAACAGTTCTTATAAAAAATATATGTATTTAAAGAACATAATACTAAAATATGCTTTCAAATCAGCGGCACACAATAGAAAACTCTTCCATATAATAAACACACTGCATATTCCTTAAATTTTTTCGACCATTCTACACAACTATTATACCATAGTATAAACTTAATAAAAAAAAATTTAAAAACGCACGGTCACCCTGGCGATTAGGTTTTGATTTTTGAGCTTGAACGATTTTGTCGCTCTCTCCCCTGTTTATTTGCGCATTTATCATCGTCGACCCACCCTCTCGGATGGCCACCCTCGTCCAAAGAGTCACCCCCTCGATACGAGGACGGTTATGACGAACCGGAATAAAAAATGATATTAATATTACAATATAGCACTCGTTCAAATAATCCCTCTACGAAAGTATTGGATCATTCGGACTGCGTTGTGGATATTTCGTACCATATTCTCTGTTGTTAGACTAATTTTTTTCAACAAAAGGATTGTCGACGCGTTTGTAAATCAAAACTGAGCTTTTGTCGTGTGAATTGTGTTTATTTGGCGTTTCGTTTGCATCTGAATGAGTTTTGATTGTAATACGCTGGATGTTCTGATTCTATTGTTTTTTAGGATGAATGATGTGATATTTGGAAATAGTCGACAATTTAGATTTGTTGAAAGTATTGGTTCTATCAAAGCCGAACAAATTTTGGGTTGTGCAATTGTAAGATTAAGAATTCTTTTTCTCTTATTATTGGATTATATATGAAAATAAAAATAAAAATCATTATTAGATATTTAAAAAAAAATCGGGGGGGGAAGTGTAAAAATTGAGCGTTCTGGCATTACTTTTTTAACACTAAATCACTGTTGCCATGTACAAGTAATCGATTAACTATCAGAAAAACATAAAAAAATAAGGTTCCCAAAAATAGTAATTTTTCTGATTGATAGTCAATTACTTGTACATACATGGACAACCATTGGTGCATTATCTCAATATATATCTAACCAAAATGAACATTTACTCATTTTTCCCAAAAATGAACTTAAGCCACTTAAAAAAAATGTTTGATACAATCATGTATATGATGATAACGACTTTGAAACAATTATTAATTAAATTTTCATATTATAGAACTTTTTAACCATCGATGTCAATGTGTTTAAAAAAAACAATATTTCCATATACCTTCCTGCATTTTCGTCGCAAATCATTTTCAATTATTATTCTGCACATATTAATCTTGTTTAAAACTACATTTTCTTTTCGACTTTCGTCGGCGAACAATCGCTAAATGGGGTTTGAAAAAGGAAAGAGTGGCGGCACGTGTGCGTGCGCGCGGCCATAAATCGGCTAAAAGTCGACCAGTTTACGTTTCGATTAGCACCCTCGAGCCGTCGGACGACGTTAGGGCTGCACATTTTGAATCTGAAGTTGGGGGGCGAAGCGACGACTAGAGCGCCTGCGCCCCGTTTCTTTCATTTTACGTATCCATAACCATGTCAAGCTCATTTTTATATCCTCATAGTAATATACTACTTGCATAACGTTCAACGAAAAAGGTCTTTTCATTTCTATTAAAACAGGTTTTTCTTTATTATGTGATGATTTCTTTAAAAGGATACTAAAAATGTATTTTTTTAATAAATTTGGATCATCTAAACTTAAAACGTCATACAAACTTTAAAATCTCAATTTTTAAATATTAATTTTGAATTTGTATGGCAGATTAGATCAAACTATATAAAAAAAGAGGGATATGCCACTAACAACCCTCCCTAAGCTGTAACGTGTATTTATTATTCATTTGCTTTGATTTATTATGGCATTGACATCGCCCTTCTTGGTCAAGTTTGCAATGTCATTGTTTCTGGTTTCGGACCCGGAGCATATTGCGAGAAACATTTTTAATGGTTTAATATTATGAATATTTGAGTAACAGTGATTTCATTTATTTTTGACGATTTAAAAAAAATGTGTAGCATAGTACAGTGTATTATATTATACTTTAAATGGTCTTTTACAAATATAATACTATAACACTAAAATAATAATGAATACATGACAAGGTAATCAAAACAAAAAAGAATTTTGATCGTAAATAGGATATGATAGCTATATAAATATAGCTATCATATCCTATGATAGATAGTTACAAAAACTATACATAATATCTATATAAATAAGGCGAATAGATTAATCTGAATCTGAATTGAAATAAAATACAATTTTATAATATATTTACAAATCTTTATTTATACATATAATATTTTAATTATCGCTACGAAATCCCAGTCACAACAAACATACAATTCAGCATACAAACACGATGAATTAGAGATTTACTTCGTCCAAGATACTTTCGGAATGTCGAAATGTTCGGTCAAGCTATCCAAATGTTGATTGAATTTCTCAACTCTCTGTTTATGAGTCATAGAAGCTTTCTGAGCTATGCGTTCCTTTTGCTGAAAATAACAAAACATACACAATTAATGACACAATCGTGACAACATTCAGGTTATGTTTCTGTCAAAGTGATCTCGACAGACCGTCACCAAACAAAACTACAAATATGAACGTTGACTAAATGTGGATATTTACCATCTTTTCTTGCATTTTTTGAAAGGCAATTTCGGCGGGAGTACGCCGAAGGGCCGGGGCTGGCTGCGACGAGGCTGGCGGGGTGGGAGGGGCTGAGGGCGCAGCCTGCTGCTGGGGCTTCTTCTTCTTCTTCTTTTTGGAAATGCCCGAGTCGGCTTTCAAAGAAAGACGCCCCCGAGCCACACATGCGTATTCGTCTTCGACTTCGACTTCGTTGGCACCCATCACGAATCTAGTCGCGTAAACGTCAAACGAACACAACACGGACCGTTGTTGCCAACTGTAGAAGTATTGCTAAAATCAGGTTAACCACACTTAATTGTCAGTGCTTTTTTCTGATGAACAGACGTTGGCTCATACGACACTAGAACACTCGGCACATTTTAAAATGGCTACTATTTAAATGATCAGAATTTGAATACGATTTTGATCAGAATTTTTATCCCACTTATCAGAATTTATTTGACATTAGAATTTTAATCAAAAAGGTCAGAATAAATATTGAATGGTCAGAATTTTAACTGGGTTCTTCAGAATTCATATTAAATAGTCAGAATAATATTAAGGGAAAAAATTAAATGGTCAGAATAAAATAATCAATTGCCAAAATTTTTGCATTTTAGAATAATATCGGAGGACTACATGATGATTAAATAATCCAATTAATGCTCTATAATTTATTGTGATTGTGCTATTTACGAAATTATTTGCGGAATTTTTTACGCTCGATTTGTGTTTCGTGTGTTGGTGTCGTTTGGGTAAATGCTGGTAATCCGTTTTTCCAATTAATAATTTTTGAAAAACTGTTAGATTTTTTATAAACTCGCTTTGAGCAAAGTTTTCAATCAATTTCCAAATGATGTTTGGTAAAATATGGTTTAGTGTCTTACATTTATATAAGTGAGTTAGCGGCGTTCATTGTACATCTGTCACTGGCACTAGTTGTGTTCTCTTCATTAAAATGTACATTAAAAAAAAAATATATTTTTCTGATAAATCGTTCATAATCTTAAAAATTGGGATAATTCAAAATGAAAAAAGAAACAAACATAATTTCAACAAATTTATTGTGTATTATTAACAAAATAAAATGGACGGACTAAACGGAAATGTTCTTTTTCTAAAATAACATTCTTCATATAAAATACATTTGCTATTGGGGGATTAAAAACATTTAAAATGGCAGTATATAATACTAACATGTTTTGAATTTCATGATCTCATAATCATATTAACATAATGTTATTTAAGTAGACAAATCAAAATTACAAATTTCAATCGAATACAGCGACATATACAAAAAAAATCTATTAATTAACATAAGTTGTAGTATGTACAAAAAATCAGTCAAATGAATATTGTTATAAATTCTCATGGAACGTCGGTCTTTTGAAATGTTTCAAGAAAGATGCAAATACATTTTATTTAGACAAAATTTTAACAAATATGAAAATATCAAATTTTTCTGGAAAAAGTTGATGATAACCAATTTGGTGTAGCACAAAATAGTTAATGTGCAAATAGCATATTTAAAAAATTCATATACATCGAAAATTTTGATTATTTCAAAAATTTATTTATACAAAAAATGACTCAATCCAATAATTAATCAATCTCATCTGTCGTAATATACTAATGCGAAAAACGCATATTTGTACTTATCTTGCTAAATTATCAGTTATAATTTACTAAAATATGTATCTAAAATACAATATAAAATCCTATTTCAGAAATTAGCGAGATTCAGTATTTTCTAAATCTAAAAATGAAATTTGATTTCTCTAAAAATTAAATCAGATCAAATAAAATGGACGGAAATTCACAATTCTTAGAAAGGCACTTGGCAATTAAAAATAAATATAAAAATTATCAGCAACAGTACAAAAAATAAAATTGAATTTGTACCTAATGAATATATCTAAAAAAAGCTATTGTTAAGGCACAATAAAAAACAATGTTCGAACATTGAGAATACACTGTACTTCCAGTCGAACCCCAATAGCTATAACTGAAAATCTTGATATAATTTTCACTTTGGGTCCACGGATTCGTTCCGTCGTCGAAATGCATTGGACACTGGTCCCTTTCTCTTTCATATTCTTCCATATCGAGAGCAACAGAAGCACCTTCTGTATAATTCCATGAAGTTACATCTTGTTTGATATCACAGTACGGGCCTAGAGCTTGAGACATCAAAACTCTAAAATCCACAAAACATTAACGAAATGCATTTAAATAACTGAAAATAGAATGACAACGATAATAAAATTAACCTGTTCAAATCAGAGCGTTGATACACCCAGCATCTATATTTTGAAAATGCGTCCAATTCATCATACGTTATCAAGTATGATTTTAAATTTTCTTTCCAATATCCGATGCACTTCATTTTGTAATCAGGATCACTGTAAATATCTACAGGTCGTCCTAAATGATCCACAGATAAACAATATGTTTCGTCAATGGCAATTTCTTTTTGGTCAGTATCGCAAACTGAAAAATCTGAAATATTCTCTTTGCAATAAATGTTCGGACGTGGACTTAGCGTAACTCCTCCAAGGATTCTTGTTTCGAAACGATTATCTCCTTTTTGCGTGAAATTGAACTTTCCTGCAACAGGACAACGCACACCAACTGGATTTTTTTTCAAGAACAAATCATATTTCCACTGTTCTTTATTTGGAAATTGTACCCACGAACAAACAGTATGAAAATCATCTTTAATTACAGCGAGTCCTTTACGATATCTGGAAATTAATATATACAAATATATATCGTAAATACTTATTACATAAACGTGATACTTTGAATAATATATTAAAAAATACCGTATGATATTATGATGTTGTGGAACAAAATCAAAGCATATGTAATCTTTCTGGCAACCATCTACTGTAAGACGAGCCATCATTATACGTGAATCTCTTTGTTCCCTGAAAATTTTTTAATTAAGAGAATTAATTAAAAAAAAATTGAAAAAAACCTTTAAAAAAATTGATAATACCTGCAAATGTAAATTGTACGTCTATATCTGCCTTCATCGGGATACCAAGTCTCGATTATGTGTGTTTCGTTTATAAATACATCAGCATCTATATTAGCAGTATTGATCCAATCTCCTGAAAAGTTTTGTGGTAATCGGCAACCAGGTTCAACAACTTCTGCCTGAAATGATAAATATTTATACATATATATTACGCATAAAAAACTACTATGAAAATTGATAAAAACTACCTTGACAGGAGTAATACGCATTCTTTCTGGTGATTTTTCAGGTGTCTTCAACGTATTACATTCTGCTGTAATCGATACACCTATATATAAATCATCATCCCTATTCTTCAAAAAGCATCTGTATTTTTCATCTTTACGAGATTCTTTCGTATTAGCAACAGCGAAATAATGATTTTTATCAACAAACCAATCACCTACAATACATAAATAAAAAATAAAAACAGTGTGAGAATTATAAAAAATTAATTGATTACAACATACCTAAACAACTATATTCTACAGTGCCATCAAATGTTTCAGACATTCCTGGACACGCCTTATAAGTTATATTGAACTTTTGATTAGTAATCAAAAATTGAGTGCCGGCTGTTTGACAAGATCTGATGTGAGCATCAGGATTGTCACATTCTCCAGTGAATCTAAATCGGTTTTGATATGCAAATTGCCATACACCTTCAAGCGAAGATCGGCAATTAACCTGTAAATATATAAATGTTATTAAATCGTAAAAGAATAGCACAATCGTAACATAAACAAACACTTACAGGTACATAATTTTCGCTGAAAAGAGTTATTAGCTGCTGATTGGCATTGAGTCCACGACAGACCCTTTCAACTGTTGGTTCTTCTCCAGGCGCCAAATCGACACAGGGAGTTTCAATTTTTTCTAATACGTTAACAGTACGTACAAGCATTTTCATGCAATAGTAACAATTATTACTTTTCAAAACCAAAGTATAATTCACGTGTAAATCATCTTTGATATTGACACAATAACCTCTGAAAAATGATATGAATAATGTAAAAAAATATATGATTTAAGTCTTAGTGGATATAAATTTAATTGGAATATCACCTTTTTGATACTTCTTCCGCATTTATGTCTGTGATAGTATTTTTTCCATTTTCCCATGAAAACCAAGTGTTTCTTAAAACTACAGGAATTTGACAATCACATGAAACATAACCTATGGGTTGAGAAAAATGTTATTATACATCAATGAATATTAATTATTATAAAAGTATAATAATATCGAAACAATCTCAAAATTGGACAACGGTCTCAATTAATCAACAAAAACAATTTGACACCGGTGTCTTTATTCTAAGATTTCTTTAAATGATTTTTTTTATAGAATGTTCTGCGTAAAAAGCGAAAAAACTCAATTTGATTTTTACAAAAATTGAACTACAGATTATCATTAACAGTGATCGTTTAATTTAGGGATGTAAATTATTTATTCACAAATTTACATCGTAACATGAATAAAAATGCATGATAAGTTCTTAAATTAAGATTCTTAGCATATTTCACATGTAATTTGTGTATTATAAATGCGTAAATAATTTTTTTTAACATATTTCGTTACGTAAATTTAAGTTTCGGGTTTACATGTCACAGCTCTTACTCCCCAAACTGTTATCACCTGAAAATTAAGCTTATCTAATTGTAAGGGAAAATGATTTATAAAAACTGACAAACAACCTCACTACAGCAAGTAAAAGTACGAACTACGCGATGGACGTTAAGAAATCTAATTTGCAAACATAAAATACACAAATCACAAGTTAATACATTAATAAACTTAATTTAAGCACCTATAATGCATTTTCATTCATTAAAATACAAAATTCGTCAATAAACAATCTGCGCACCCAAAGTGCAGGAATACCGATTACCTTTAGTTTTTGACATACATTTTACTAAGTGACAGGCGAAATCGAGCGAACCCAGATCGCAATAGCAACAAAGTGGGCGTCACCCACAACGAAAAAAACTCAAAAAATACACTTAAAAACACAAAATAAACATTACCCGAGATAAGAACAAGGAGAAACAGAGGCGCCACGATCCGGAGCCCCTTCTGTAATTCCATTTTAAAACAATTCTTATTCTATAAATGCTCCTACTGTCAAACTCGTCACATCCACGCCCCAGCGACTCAACCGACTCGCGATGACAAACACCACCGGCGTCATAAATGCGCGAATCACGACCATCGCATTCGCAATATTTATTTTTTGAAATACTTGTATTCTGTTAATTCGTGTTCTTAAAATCATGATTTCGATGAATTTTAATGGTTTTTGTTAACTTTAGTATTGATCGTTTCGTAAATTCGTTACGAATATGAATCGTTAATGAGTTGGTTTACGATCTCTGTCAATAACCGACTGTCAAGCGTTTGATTGGCGCGTTGGTAAGTTGTTTTTATTTTTACCGATGTATTCTGGGTTTTCTGTAATAATACCACGTTTTTACATTATTTCTTTATATTTTAATAATCAAATATATCTAAAATATTCAATTTGACATCATATGATGCCGTACAACATTTTGTTTCTGTTGTATTGCACCATAACCTTTTTTATACAAATATATGGTTTGTTTTTCAAACCTATCGATCAACTCAAACTTTGAAAATACGGTGAATTAGAATCAACGTGAATTGCATTTTCAGGTACTTGATCTCGATATTAAGTATGGGTCGTAGAAAGTCAAAACGAAAACCACCAGCAAAAAGGAAAGCTATCGAACCCCTCGACCAACAGTTTAACTGCCCATTCTGTAATCATGAGAAGTCTTGCGAAGTGAAAATGTAATGTGTTTTTTTTAATATTTTAACTATCTGAATTTGAATAAAATATATTAATGAATACAACAATTTTAGGGATAGAGCAAGAAACACTGCCAAGATAACGTGTCGAGTGTGTTTAGAAGATTATCAAACTACTACTAATTTATTATCAGAGCCTGTCGACGTTTATAACGACTGGGTGGATGCATGCGAGTGTGCTAATTGATCTTGAACCTTTTTGCATTTCGAATTTGTGGTTTGAAAATGGGGATGCGAGACTCATTTATATCTCCTCACGTAATACGTGTCGAATACTTTAATTTGTCTTAAGAAAAATGTTGTACGTAAGATCAATTTCGAAGAGTTTTAAGCTTTCATAATTATCAAATTTATTTGGAAACTCAAATAAAATTCACTTAAATCATATTATTTTCTGTCCAGTAAAGTATTGAAAGAAAAGACAAGTTACTATGTAACACCAATTTTATTGTAATTTGTAACATTTCAACAAGAAACAAAATTCTCTACATAAATATATATATTTACTTGAATCAAATGATTTAACATTTATGAAGCCGAGTTATTTGCTGGATAACAGGCATTTTTTTATACATATAAATATGTTTAAATCGTTAAGTTATACTTTATAATTTTATCACAATCAAAACCTTAAATTTGAAAAAGATGTCATACTGTTAGTATCACAAATACTTAAAATACGTTTCATATACACTTTGCACAAAATCAATTTTTTTGTTAGTCTTATACTGAAAAAAAATTAAAAAAGCAGTGATATGTGATTAATATGCTATTTTTCAGCTTTTTTTCTCATAAATTATTTACATACGAATATGTATTCATGTAAAGTGAAAATAAAAAACTTGAATGTTTATGATTTAATTCTTTACTTTGTAGGTTGTGGAATGTTCGTTTAACTTTGGCATTCGTTGTTTGTGTACTAAGTACATTTAACCATTCTATCCGAGTTTATCTTTCATTGGAAAGCTATGGAAAATTAAAATTATGTATTTATATACAAGGCAATGGAACCACAGACTACATTCTATATTATGAATGTTTTTTTTTATTTTTATTTAAAAGGCATATGAAATATCTAATAAAAAAATCTACATTAAAAATATTTTAAGTTTAACCACTTCCCTAATAGACAAAATTACATATCCAAGAACATGTAAAAAATTTTAAACACCTTTGAGATGACTGATTGAAATTTTCAAAATGTTTAAAAATATCTTGTCAGCAAAGTGGCTAGTTCTATTTAACCTTTTCACCGCTGCTTTATGAGAAATTCAATTGAAAATAGTTTTTTTTTCTATTGAAATGAATTAATATTAGTTTACGTGAAACACATTTTCTGTCTCAACTGAAATATGCGCTACATTGCAACATATGCAGCAGAAAGGTTTACATAATAAATAAGAATTAATCCTTAATAAAACCTATTCGTGGGTGCGGTATTAAACAATCGCCACACATTTGCTACCAATTTCAATACTCCCGAAAAATACAAAATTTTCATTATAATAAAAAAATGATTCAAGGTGCAGGAAGACAATATACCTTGTATTATAAATCAGATGTGTTGCAATTAAATCAACTCTCTAAACAAATCTCATATTTTTTACTAAAAAATAATACAATTAAACGTTTAAAAGGGAATTAAGTAAAGATAAACATATGCTATTCATGTTTTACTCTGGTATAAACATTTAATTTAATAAATTGACTTTATTTTTAATTGATTACGGTAACGACTTAGAAAATTCACAATATATAACATTCACTACGTCTAATTGCAGAATGAAGCCATCAAGTGAACATGTCAAATTTGAAATATAATAAGACTATCATTATGTAAATATATTAGAATCGACTGCCCCGTAACATTTAATCATTCAAATGAATCTGTCTTAAGCATTTTATCACCGAAGTAAACTGCTCACTGACAATGCTAAAACCTACGTTTTGTATTTTATTTTTATTTCCGTGTCCAAAATGCAAACCATATTACATATAAATGAAGCAAGTGACTAGGAAAAAATGCACATTTACTTGTTGCAAATATTTACTAATAAAACTGTAGCCAACGTCGCTATTCAATCATTTTATAATTGCACAACAATTAGATATGTTAAAATATGTCATGAAAAAAGTTTTTTTTTTAACAATTATATATGCGAATAAGTATACTTTTTCTTTATTGAGTATTATTAAGTAAATATGACTTTTTCCCTACTCTTAGCTTATTTTATTGTAATAAGACCATAAGACCACATTCTGTTTTGTATGCTATATAAAAATAATTTTATATAATAAAACAGCCCTAATTTTTTAGAAAATATATATTCTCATATATTTCCGTGTGCTAATAAATTTAGAGTAAATAGCAAAGCTTTTACTAACAAGAAGCATAACAATAAAAATATTTTTTAAAACTCAAAAAAAGCCTTAGAAATTTAAATAGATACTACGAAAATCAACGATTATATTTTTTTTTTCCAAAATAATATCAATATAATTTGATTAATAATATTTCATACAACTATATAGATAAATGTATATATTATTTTTATGTAAGGTTACAAAGAATGAAAATACTTATATGATGATGGTAAAAAATTTACCAGGTTTAACTAATTTAAAACTGACCCATATCAATAAATGTTTCAAAAGGTATTAAGTCCTCACTCATATAAGTAGTTTCAGCATCCTCAAAAGTAGCAATAGACATGACTGTTTCATCTGCTGGCAAAGATGGCAATCCTTTGGTCATAACAGATATTTCATCATCATCGTTTCCCGTTTCAGAATTTTCAGAATGAATGGTAGCCTTTACATCAATCTTATTAGGTCGTACACATGAATCACTAGAGTCATCAAACGATATCTCGTTGGAAAAAGACGAAAGCTTACTAAACTCAGGTTTACTATGAAAATTTTGATGCATTTGCATGTCTTTCTGTTTTGATGCACTATGACTTGGTGAGCCTTTGTCTCCTTTGCATTGAGCAGACAAATTTGTGTTATTTGAAATAGTGCAATTATTGTTAAAAGTGTGTACTAAATTACCATTCAAAGAAAGTTTAGCGTTAACAGTATGCGGCCTTATGGTGTCTTTGACTAAATGCTAGGGGTCAGGTACCCCTTATTTTACACAGGTTCCTGCATCCAAACCGCCTTCCTCTTCCAATTTTGACAAGAACTTGACCACTCTGTATTGTTCTTCAGTCTGTCGCGCCATGTCTATTAGTGCAAGCAGTTTCTTTATGCCGATAAATACCCTGAAACAAAGTATATTATTTTAATACTAGGTTTATATAACTTTATCCTACTTAATTTTCGTTTATTTAGGTTTAATTTCAAAATATTATCCTTAACAATATTTTTAAACAGCAAAATGACTCTCATTGATGATTATTAATATTTAAAATTAGAAAATTTTTATAGTTATTCGCTAAGAAATAAAAACTTTTTTCCAAAAATACATAATTTTGAAAAATATGACTTGAAAAGTAATGTAAATAATTGTAAAATATATAACAAAAATATTTTAATATTCTACGAATACGCCGGCCGTGTTCTCAGCACAATACGTGTTAACAACCTATGTCCATGGATTTTGCGCTGAATGTTACTGAGTTCCTGTTTGGAGAATAGATCGGATTCTTCAAGAACTGCCATGAGATGATCCGGTTTGGAAAGATTCGGCACATGCAAAATTCCAGTAAACGCTGAAACCATTTCCATGTCTTCCAACACTTGCCTGAATAATAAAATTACATTATTTTTTGCTTATTTTCAACAAAATTTAAATAAACTCAAAAAATACCTTCTGCTGCTTGTACACAAAACCAATAATTTCCGACCTTTGGGAGGTTGTTTCTTTAACAGAACAAGCAAAGCCTGTAATGTCAAATTGCTGTATCGGGGACCAATAGAACCATAATCTAAAAGTCTCTCAATATTATCCACTAATATACATGACAGTGTTGAACGATATGCATCATCAAATACCTAGAATGTTGGAATAATAATACTTATTAATCAGTAAATATTATAAATGTTAACATTATACAAAGGCATACTTTTCGTATTTGTAAGCATTTTGCATTTTCTGTGAATCCAACCATATCTTCGGGAGAGCATACTTTGACAAATGGAAAATCTGACATTTTAGCGAGTTGTGCAGCAAGTGCAGTTTTGCCAGAGTTAGGAGGACCCTCCAAAAGAACAGATACCAAACCTGAAAATTAATTAAATTCTTAGCACAGAAACGCTTCTTTCAACTCTGATTTTATCAAAAGTAATTTATACCGCTTGCTTCAGTGGACTTGGCTTGCTGTATGTATAAAGTGCCATCTTCGAGTAGAGATGAAACAGGAGTACCCCAATTGATGATTCCTCTGGATAAGAAGTGTTCGAGAGCTTCAGCTGCTGTACCGAAAGCCTGAAAAATATGTTCACAATGAAATATGTGTTAAGTGAAAAAAATTTTATATAGAAAACTTTACTAACTGGTTTTATGTCATGCTCTAAAGCATGTAAGAAATCACCACGGTTAACGTATAACTTTTCCATAGCTTGAGGATCTAATTCAACTTTGCTAGCAGCTTTTATAAGTCGATTCATAGCAGTAGATTGTGCAGCTCGAACTAAACCTTCTATTTCAGCACCAGAAAAGTTTTTGGTTAATGCAGCCAACTCCTAAAAATGTAAATATCATTATGATGAGTATATAAATAGTAATTACGATCCCTTGTAATTATTTACTTTCTACTTTGAGTTTATTTTCATTAATATAAAAAAAGCATTTGTAAGAAATATTTATTTTAACATATTAACCTTATTATCAACATCTTCATTGATTTTTTTGAATTCTCGCATTCTTTTAGTATGGATATTCAATATTTGGAATCTGCCTTCTTCATTAGGAAGACCAATCTCCATTTGAACTTCAAGTCTTCCAGGTCGCATCAAGGCCTCGTCGATCATGTCTTTTCGATTTGTCATACCAATAACGAGTATATTATTCAATTGTTCAACACCTTAAAAGGGTTTTAAATCCAATAAATAATCATCGATTGTAATAATACTTCAATCTTAACTGTAAACAAACCATCAATTTTCGCAAGAAGTTGGTTAACAACAGTATCATGAACACCAGTATTCCCACCAACAGATCCTCTAGCTTTGCATATAGCATCGATTTCATCAAATATAATTATATGTAAACCACTGTTAGGACCAGCCTGTAAATTAATTAATGTTTTTTTGTCGTCAGTAATTGTAAAAATACCTGTTTATTGTTTTTTATTGAGGCGTAGTTTATATTTAGTTACTTTTTTAAATCTATTTTTGGCAATACTAGAATTTCAATACTTGGGAAAAAACTGTTTCCTCACAATTTTTTTTTTGTGAAAATTTTTATAAAATCTATAATATATTAAACTAAAACTTAAGCCATTATTTGATTTTACAGTGTAGTAAATCTTAAAAATCTAAGAAATTTTATTTCAATCATTTTAATAATTGCAAAAACAAAAAAGATTGATTAGATTATTTGATTTTGATATTTGATATTTGATTAGGTTATTTATTTGATTATTATTAGATTGATTAGAAAAAAATTGATTCTCCTGAAGTGTCGTTATTTATACCTCATGCTAATTAATACTTCTAGTAACGATCATTATAAAAAATTAAAACACAATTCAATTTAATATTGGCAATTTCGTAACAATAATCGAAGAGAATCACTTGGCAAAATTGCAAATACTTACAGATACATAAATACAACTGAATTGAACAAAAAAATAAAAATTGAAAGTACCCTCTTTTCTTCTTCTTCAGCATCAGCAAACAAACGCCTAACATTTGCTTCACTCTCACCTACATATTTATCTAAAATTTGTGGACCATTCACAATTTTTGGTTCACGAGCATTCAACATTTTTCCAATTTGACGTGCCATAAGTGTCTTTCCGGTACCAGGTGGACCGAATAAAAGTATTCCTTTCACGTGCTTACAACCTAAAATTTTATTTTCGTCAATATTTTAATAAACAATTTTATCAGTATACATTGAATCAATAAAACATACCCAATTGCTCAACAACTTCAGGTGGAAAAACTCGAGATGCAAACGCTCTTCTGAATATGGCATTAAATTCTTTGTCTAAGCCACCGATTCCCATTTTGCCAAAATCCCAATCAGGATTGATAATTGATTGTCTTGGTTGAACACTGAAAAATAAATTTGATGGTGTTTCCTTATCCGAAATAATAAAAATGTGCATACACTGAAAATATATATTTACCCTTTAGCTTTTCCTGTGAGATTCAACGATGAACTTTCTGCTTTGTCGAATTGTATACAGCTGTCTGGTAAAAGTCGACCAAATTTAACTTTACGTGGTACAGTTTCAGCACCAGCTTTTAAAGCAGCTATATCTACAGCTATAAAAAAGAGCCAGAAAAATTAACGATATTGTATAATATAATATAAATATAAAAGTTATATATATAAACATAAAAAAAGGATTCATTAAATTTGATACAATCTTGCAAAAAAAGTTGGATACCTTCCATCCCCTTAACGACCAACGATAACATCTTTTTGTCTTTAAACATAAAGGCTAACTGTTGGTTGACGGTGAAAATATGTCCGGGGAACTGATTAATAAACTCACGAGCCATTTGATCTGTATCATACTGTTCAGTAGACGTTCTATAAATATAACGATAATTTTTTTAATATTTATTCTATACGCCATAATAAACTATAAGGTTTTTCTTACGTTTTTTTGCTCATAAAATCTGCTTCTAAAATGATGGAACACAAGCATTCTGCTGAGCTTACTGGAAACGGTTTCACATCAATATTCTGAAAAAAGAAGATTATAAATAAAATCGATGAGCTATAACAAATTGACATAAAGTCTATTCTCACCTGTCCGATTGAAAGTGTTGCCCATTTTCTCTGAGGAGCTGAAAAGCCGATAGTGCCCCGTTCAACTCCCGGATATGTACGGACAGTGAATATGAAATGTTGCGATGGACCAGTAGATACTTCCACATGTCTGTAAAATAGGAAAATATTTTTTTTATACATTCAACGAGATCAACTTGAAATATTGATTTTACTTACTTGACGTCACCGCCAAAATCATCTGGATGGTAGAACGCACAATTGGTAGTGGCGAGTTCATCGGATGGACAACGTCCAGCACGCATACGCTGAAATTTTAAAAATTAAAATTAAACTAAAAAAATGTTTATTTCAATAGAATAACTAATTTTGTACACTTTTAAATATTAAATTATCAAAAAACATTTATTTTGCAATGAATTATTCAAATGAGTGGAATTTTATATATAAAAAAAAACAATGACTAATATGTCATAATAATATGACATCATTTTTATTAGCGAGTTCGACATTTCGCATCGGCAAATTGCGCAATTCGTTCATGACATTTTTCGAAACTAATTTCTGAAAAGTTTCCTTCATTCTTTTGAACATTATGATTAAAAAAGAAATCGAATATTATATGATATAATATGTACATCAAGTAGGTCCCGACGAAGTCAACGGTTCGAGATTCGAATAACAATCCAAAGAGACGAACATATTCCGACATTATGAAACGATATGCACAAGAGTACATATAAGAAAAGCGAGTATAAACACGGGTCGCGGTTTCGATTAGAAAGTATCTGAGGGAAAGTTTGTTCGGGGATAATACGACATGGAAAATATTGATGAAATCTCGAAGACAAACCATCAAAGACATGGCTGGACGATGAGAAAGAGCCGAACCCGCACTGCGTACAGACTCGGGCCAGTGCCAGCGAAACGTTTACTGTTCGATCGATATGACTGTCACAGCCGGTGTTGTCAGCTCTCAAATTTAACTTTAATGTTGTCATACCTCAACATTTTTAAGCCATGTAAGACCAACGGTCCCGCCTCGTCTGTCAAACTGATGGTCATCGCGATCAATGGTGTAGTGGAGCCGGAACAATATTCCGATACTTTTTTCTGAGGCACTTTTTTTAAATATGGTAAAAAAAAATTACACTGGAAGAATGATTGCTTGTATTCTGTGCACGCACTCGAAATTATAATACAAAACAAGTGGATAAACACGACACAACTGAAGGTAGAAAAGGATGATCATGAATATGACGTTACTTACGGGATTAGCAAGTATGTATATGAAAATTAATAAATATACTTTATACGATCGACTTGGAAGACGGTGATCACAAAGGCATGCGAATCGTTGGTCTGAAAGCCTCCTCCGCTAGCATGGGCAGCTGGCTTTTATAGTACGTGTCCTTTGCCGAAATACGACTTGGGATAGCGCGGTAGACTGCCGCATTTGTCTGGCAAGGCCTTATCCTGCAGTAGATAATTAATAGGGCTAATGATGATGATATAAGAATGTTGTAAATTTGAATTTTAAAACGATTCCATAATTATAAGCGGAGCTCCGAACCATATTTTTTTTCGTTACGGTTCAACAAAAAAATAAATTTAGGTTTGATTCCGGTTTTGAGTTCAGTTCCGAATTTCAAAAAAAAAATATACCGTAAACTTTTTTGAAATTTTGAAATTTAAGTGAAAAACGTTTAATATGAAACTGAAACCATCAAAATGTGTTTTTGTGTTACAATAATTTTATGTTAGACGTATAGTACGTATACACAATATTTTGTTAGTTCCAAAGTACTATTTTTTGTTAACTGATATTTTACGTTAATCCTCTCTAGCGGAAACATAAAAAGTGATAAAGTTTTACTAAGTTTTCGAGAACTTTTTTGTCATTAAAACTTTCATGGCATGCCCGATAGTCAGTAAAAAATATGTGTTTGGAAATTTTGGAACGCGAACGAAAAAAGTTTCGCTTTCAATGATCAAGGCTGTAAAAAAAACTTCGAGTGTTTACAGTCGGAATCGCTTAACATGAAAAATCAGTTAATAAGAAATAGTAGATACTTTGGTACTGACAAAATATTGTGTACAAGTATTCTATAACGTCTAGCATGAAATTCTTTTAACATAAAAACGCATTTTGGTGGTTTCAGTTTCGTGTAAAACATTTTGCAGTTTAATTTAAAAATTTCATTAATTGTAACGATAATTGGCCGTGTTCGTGAATAAATGAAAGTGTGTGGTAGCGTCGTAAACAGTGCTGCGTCCTGTCAGTTACCAATGCTCCATTTTCGGGATTGAAGTCGGTTTTTAGTGATTTTTTTATTTTGTCGTTATCATTGATAGTGAAATACTTTTAATTACCATCGAACATGGAACTGCCTCAGCCTCCTAAAGGTACGATAGCAAATTTTCTTGCTGACCCTTTTCGTAACCTCATTTTCGCACCGGCGTAGCGTTTTCTCTCGCTTGCGCGTTTTTCTTGAACTTCCCCGATTATTTTCTATTTCCTAAGCTAATATACGTTCAATTTTTATTGGAATGACTTCTAATTACGTTTACTATAATCGTATCTGTATTATTCATATATTTCTTATTAGACAAAAATCTTCAGAACCTGTTGTTAATCGGTTTCTATATTATTTACATTTACGTGATCTACAGATACAGACTTGCGCAACATCATCGACAAATTAGCTCAGTTTGTAGCGAGAAATGGACCCGAATTCGAACAGATGACCAAATCCAAGCAAAAAAACAACCCTAGGTTCAGCTTTTTGTATGGAGGAGAACATTTTAATTATTATCAATATAAAGTCACCACCGAACAAGCGAGTAAGCTATCAACTCTCATCAAGAGTTGCTTTTTTATATATGTTTGTGTCGACATTAGCCTTCATCATCTTATGGATCTGAAATATCATATATTTTTGTATTGTCAATAGTACTAAAGCAATCTGGCAGACGAGACGTTAGTTTCCCAAATCAAGCTCCTCAATATACTGTGCCCCCACCGCCTGGTCCGACGTTACCAAATACGGAAGCCCCCGGCTCCGTTCCACAGCCGAACATTTCTCAGTGGTTGACTAGACAACTACTTCCCGATAGACCACCGGGAATGTCGCCTGCAACGTTCACGGCTACTGCCATCGAAGCTATTGTCTCTCAACAAGCTGCTTTCCAGGAACAGATTAAACAATCTGAAGCCAATCTTAATGCCCAGCATGCTGTAATTTTTCGATTTGTATATTTGTTTATTGAATAATATGCAAAATCTTCAATTTCTTTCGATTTTTCAGGTTTTGATTCAACAGCAGCAAACACAAATGGAAGAAACTGTAGCCACAGCTCAAAACGACATGATTCAGAGACTGGCTACTGAAACGAATATCAGTTTATCTGAATTCGACGATGTTTTAAGGCCGATAATTGAATCATGCACCAAAGATAGTATTTCTACAGGTTATAAATTTTGAAAATATTCTTTACACGAATTCTTCAAATTAAAATGTTGTTTTATCATTAGGTAAAGGGTGGATTTTAAGTCATGCTACAACACACGATTCTGGCTTGTTAATAGCTCAATATCTTCTTAAAAAGGTCACTGCTCCTGGTGCTATTTTTACGCAAAAACTCCATATTATTTATTTAGTTAATGATGTTTTGCATCATTGGTATGTGTATTAATATTAATTACTTAATTTAAAAAGTATTTTAGATTGATTTTTTCACTTTCATAAATTTTTAGTGCCAGGAAAAATGCCGATGATTTAAAAAAATCTTTAGAAACAGTTGTCGTTCCTATGTTCTGTAATGCAACAATAGGTATGTTTTTTGCATATTATTCGATGTTGTATGTATGATTTCTTATTGTAATAACTTATTTATTTGAAATTCAGCTATAACTGAAGAACAAGAATCAAAATTGAATAAATTATTAAAACTATGGGAATCAAAAAGCAATTATTTCGATCAATCTGTAATTGACAAAATGAAAGATCCCACTAATTCATATCAGGAATACACTGCTGGTCTTATTTCCCAATATGCCAATCTTATCACACCTTTAACTCAACAAACTAAAAATACCTTTGAAAAGTATGCTCATATAGTTTTCGATTATTTTTTAATTTAATTGTTATTAATTATTATAAATTATTGCAGTTATCAAAAACAACACCAAGCATTTGTGACTCACACTCATCAACAAATCCAACAATTAGAAATGCAAAAACAGATGATGGAACAGCAAATTAACATGACCCAAATTAACCCAGAGCCAACTAACGTAATGCCCCCAAATCCCATTCCTAATCAAATGCCACAATTTGGCCCTGCACCTTTTAATGATCCGATGTTCGGACAACCGGGAAACTTAATCCCACCAAACCAAGCGCCTCCGTATGATTCCCCAGGTTTCTGCAATAACAATCAACCATTGTTTCCGCCGCAGAATGATCCACAGCAAATGCAGAATTATGGCAATTCTAATGGATTGCCAGTCAATAATAGTAATCCTATACATTACGAATTTGATCCTACATATGGACAAGGCGCTAATAATAACGTACCAAATAGTAGTACTGATGATTTGCCTCATGTAAACTTATCACAACCACCACCTGGATTTTTTGAAGGAAGTTTGCCTCCTTCGTTTCAAAATGGTATGCCAGATTTATCTAAACCACCACCAGGTTTTCCTACAACACCGGAAGTGTGTCCTGATGACCTTTTACCATCTGTTCCCTATTTTGAATTGCCTGCTGGATTAATGGTTCCTCTCATAATGGTAACTAAAATAAACAACAGCTTGTGTTTAATTTCATTTAGAAACAAATTTAGATTGTCAATTTATTTTCAGTTAGAAGACAGTGAATATAAAGCATTAGACCCGGATGCTATCAAATTACCACCTCCAGCTCCTCCATCAGAAAGATTATTGGCAGCTGTGAAAGCATTTTATGCTGCACCGAATCACACAACACCACAAGATAGGTAAATTTTCATATAAAATGTTTATTAAAGTATTTATTATTGATAAATTAATGAAAACCATGTTGTAGTGATGGTTGGGAAAAACTAGGCCTTTATGAATATTATCGAGCTAAAAATGCGGCTAAAAAACAAAAAGAAGAAGATATAAAAAGTGGAAAACGGCAAAAATCACGATCACCGTCTCCTATTAATCTCGAACATTTTGTTATACGATCAGCACCCACCAGAAGATATAGGTAATATTTTTATGAATTTCACAATAACTTCATTTTATAAATATAAATAAATCGGACTTTAAATATCCACAATTTCTATTTTGAACTTTAGATCTAAAAGTCGAAGTTTGAGTCGAGAACGTGAGAAATCACGTTCTAAATCTCCATCTTTTCGAATGCGATCTCAATCACCAGAAAGGGAACACCCTGGAGTGGCTAGAAAAGGACGACGTGGAAGAAGGACTTCTCCGCAACCGTCTCCATCACGGTCACCTGGACGTGCTTATAATAGACGAAATAGTCCTGATGCTGATGGTCATGGACCAGCAGAAGAATATCACTCTGGTAGAAGTGATAGATCCAACAGATCTCCACCCCCTGGCACATTGTAAGTAATCGAGTTAACAATTTCTGAATTTTAGTGAATGCTTATTTCACCCATTATTTTATAAAAGGGACGAACGGGATGGAAATCCTATAAATGAATTGGATTCTACTAACAAAGGGCATCAAATGTTAAGGAAAATGGGATGGACTCAAGGAGCCGGATTAGGAGCTACAGGGCAAGGAATCACTGCTCCAGTTAGTGCTAATCCTGCAAAAGATAAGGAACCTGGACGAGGTAAATTATTTTATTTTAAGGTTTTTTTTTTCACAGAAAAATTTATTGGATATGAAATTTCAGATATCAACATGAGTGACCCTTATGAAAACTTTAGGAAAAATAAAGGTGCTGCATTTATTACAAGAATGAAAGAAAGAGCTCTTGAAAGATCATCTTAGGTGTATTGTATAATATATTTGAATTTTAAGTTTGCAAATATAACTAAATGAGTTTTCCTCTTTCTAATATTTTTACATGTAAATATATTGTAAAATAAGTTCTAGTTTAATTTAGACTGAAAATATACACAGATAAGTTCACAATATATATTTTTTATTCAGTCACAATATCACAAAGGTTTAAATATCAATTAAAAAAAATACTGTGCCAAAATTGTTTTATTCGTTTAATCGATAAATTTCCTGTATGAGCATACATTTTCAACATTTCAAATATGTACATACATTTTCTATTGGATTAATTTTTTTGTCGTTTACCATTCATACTTAAAGCTCAAATGACTCTTTATAATTGTCTTGATATTCACTCAACTTATCGATACATTCAACAAAATCGTCTTGCTCTAACCCTTCCTCTTTAAATTTATGCAATTTTGCAAGTTTTATCCTTTTCGCTTCACGACATAAACTATCCAAAGTGTCATATATAAAATTTCCATTTGATAAACTTGCTATCACAGGCACACTTTCGGTATTTCCTTCATCATCTGCAAATTCTTTACAAAAACCATGTTTATTAAGGTCAGTATGAAATAATTTTGGAAAAGGCATTTTAACTTCTAGTCCATATGGAGATGCTGTTACATGCGTAGCTGTAGCATAATAATTGCAATGGAAATAAAGATCGAACATTTCTTTTACGCTGTTGCAATGATATGCAGCCATTTGAATTTGACTATCAGCAGATTTTAATGGTTTTTTCAATCTGTTTTCTGGAATGCCTCTTATAGTTACATATTGGAATAATTTTTCTTTAGCAAGTTTACATATTGGAGTTATAGGGGTCCATAAAGGAAAATCTAAATTGTCAAGATGTTCTATTAGATCGTGCTTTTGTTGCATGTAGAACGGCAGACCTAAATATGCGGCTGCCATTTTTCTCCCATATCCTGTCATATCTGAGCATAAATCTGCGAGGGTGAATCCATTTTTTTTCAACCTGTAACCCAAAGAAAGAGTATCGAGTGCTGTTGCTAATATAGCTGATGAGTGATAGTTCAGTTCAGAATTATAATTTAAATTGAAAAATTCGCGTTTATTTCCAGGCTTCCGCCATCCTTTTTCGCCACACGACATTGGCACGAAAAGAGAACTGTTTTCAAACAAATTCATGTACGTTAATGCCAAATTGACTACTCTAGTTGAGTCTTTCTTGGTTGATATTTCAAGTTCCCTGTCGTTTTGGGGATTATTGTCAGCAAAATATGAAGGTATTAACGGTACTGTATAAATAGATTTACTTGAATATTCATCTATTAAATACTGAATACAATTATTAGCAAGCCCTGAAAAACCATCTGTAGAATCGAGACAAATTTGGAATCCTTGAAAATTATTACATTCTTCAGAATATTTTCTAATGTTATCAGAAAAATCATCTGAAAATGACGGATTCTTCCAAATATTCAATCCAGAGTGAAAAGTTTCAAATTGTACCTAAAATACGATACACATATTTTTTTAACATTATACAGAGAAAAATCAAAACAAAAATCAAGAATATTTACCTCAGTATTATTATGTTTATATTGATTTATTAATGAAATTGTCCTGTCGTTAAATCTTGGAAATAAATAGTCAGTCCATGTTTTGATATTGGATTCAAAATCAAATTTTTCAATTACACTCTCGTCAACGTTGCCTTCGTTATTTATGTATTTCAAATAATCATTTTTTTCTATTTTCAATTCTTCGCACTTATCCAAATTTGGCCAATCAATAGGATACTGATCAGCATCTGCAGAGAAACATTCAGACAGTCCACCAGAGCAGGATAAAGAACCGAGAGCACCGTTCAGATCAGCCAAAAGTAATCTCGGCGTATACGTCGCCTTTCCGAATCGTTCGCCTTCTCTGTACAACACATCGTGATTTATATCAGTCGGTTTTTTCCCGGTATAATCAAAGCTCAGCTCTTGGATGTTCCAAAAGTGAGCCCCAACAAAATTCGAATAGTGTCCGAATTGAAGGTTGATAAGTTCTCTGCATTCACTCATGGTTCTTAATTAATTTTTATCATAATATCAAGTGATATCAAGGAAAATTATGACACTTCCTTAAAGTTACTACGTATCGTAATATTTGAGGTTATTTCTATTGCGCTTTACCGCCTGACGTTTGAAATGTCAGTCGAATAATCCGTTTTTGGAAATAACACGTAATCTCAATCTATTCTTTTTTTTTTAAATGTGTATTTTTCGGGGTTCCTGGGCGTTCGCTCAAACATTAAAATATACGACATTACAACACTGAGCGTAGAACACAATATATGAAAAATTTAAGAATAATATGATTAAAATAAATTATAAAGCAATTGGATTATTAAATCATCGATAGTCCAATTGTTCTAAAATTTATGGTTAGTGATTCTCGGTGTGTGCCAGTCGAATGTGCTGTTGTCAGTGTCACTTGTATCACCGTTATTTTCTGAATGGTTTGTTTTTCTGGTCAACATTCAAACAAATACTGACTGTACGGCCAAACGCTGAATTAAAAAATGTTAAAAATTCAATAAAAAAAAACTAATACGGATTGTGAACTTGATTGTATGCGATGGAAAAAATTTGCCATATTTTGATGATTCTAGGTAGTTCATATTTTGCATATTTTACAAAAAAATACGCATAATCATATTCATATACAAATACTGATGAAAAAGAAAATTTTCAGAATAATTACATACTCTAATAATTATTATGAAAAGATTTTTATACTTTCAAATTTCTTAGGTGTATAATAAAAAAAAAAACGACACATTAATATATTCAAGTATCATAGTTTATTATAATTTCAAAAAGCACATTTTTACAGGAATAATTTTCAATAGTCTAGTTTGTTACTATTAAAGAACAAGACTAATAAACGCAGGGAATGATTTAAGCAATCGATCCAATTAAATTCAATCATTTAGTATGCCAATGTAATTTCAATTTAGCACTAGGCTTCAATTAAATACCTTTGTATATTTAATATTTAATTCATAATAAAATGATTACCTTTGACGCATACTACATAGCTGCTTTTTAACTGGGTCTTTTAATTATAAATATATTATTTTCTTGAAAATATTTCACCTTGCATACGAAAATTAATATAAAGTATAATTAATAAATAGTAGTAAATAATGAGTTAATCAATGACATCTATATTTCAATTCTGAAACAAAATAATAAATAACATACTAGAAAGCGATATCATGAAGGATTTTCTTAACTTTGGAGTTACGCATATCGGCCACAATTTTGTTAATTAACTATAAATATAAACTTGGTTTGTTAATAAAATTAAGTAGGCTATTCCAAATCGACAGTCGTTTTAATTTATAAATTAATTAAAGAGAACAATTACTCAAACTAGTGCAAGTCTGAAAATATGCAAAGAAAATATTTAAACATAACAATTTAAGTCCAACTAACACCATAATTGAATAGCACAAAAAAGTAAATATAAATCTAATTGGTGATAACCGACTTATTAATTTATATCATTTTTTAAGCCTTATTTACAATTAAGTTATATACATCGAAACCATGTTAATTTAAAATTCAAAGAGAACACACCATGAACAAAATATGGGATATATTTTCTTGAAACCAAAAATTTGAAGAATTTAAAATTAACATGGTCCCAGATCCACGAAAATTGGAAACAGATTTAATTCAAGCTTTGAATATGTGTGTATATAAAGTTTTCATCGGATTGTAACAATTTTCAAGCAAATATACAAACAGCTTAATTTCTATAACAATTTGCGTTTGTACATGTACTACCATAAGCATGTTATATATTTGCAAACTTTAGACGTTTGCAGAACATGCAATTTAATTACAATCTGATATTATATACATTTTTCTAATCTTACGTTAAATCTGATCAGATTTCGAATACATAAACAAATTATCGGTCAATCATTCAACAATCATTTGAATCATTAATTTTTACCAACTAAAAGTTTCAAAACACTGAAGAGCGGGCGATCATAAATATTTTGTCACAAAACGTTCCGTTTTTTGAATCAACACATTTTAATATTAGTAGGCGATTGAACTTAATAAACATTTTTTTTAATATTTTCAAATTCAAATGCTGGAAAACTCCAACATAGATTAACGTTTATATAAATGTGAACAATATAAGTTATAAATTATAGGATATAAGTTAATTTTCAATAACAAGACGACACGATGAGATAACCATTGTGATATAAATAACTTGGGATGAGTTGACATCACTGATGTATGCAAGTTTTTTTTTTCAGTGAAGAAAAATTAGTAATACAAAATATAGAAAATTGCTTTCTAAATAATCAATACACATATAATCTCTATACATTTCCATGTGCTATTCTCATTACCTTCATATAATTAATTCTATAGGACTTTGTTTTATTATAGATTTTCAATATATATATTTTATGAAACCCTTGTGTGATTGAAATCAAAGTACAAATATAATATTTATTAAATAAAATTTTAATAATAGTATTTAAAACAATATAATATTTAGTTAAAATGCATGTAAATGTAAATATATAAAGTAATACAATTACTAAAGACAATATAATGAAATTGCTTGCTGAATACATTCAACATAATATAAATATATATGTTAAACATATATTTGTTTATACGTATTTTTTGTTTATTAATATATAAGTGTAATATAAAAACATAGAATAACTACAAATAATAAAAATAAAAGAATTCAACTTATATGAAATGAAAACAATATTTAAAGTCAATGCAATCCTATCAGTTGTTTATACTTTAGTGCTATGTCCATTAACTAACTATAATATGTGTAGTCACTTCAACACATTTAAGCATTGTCTTTAGACTAAACAATTTTACATGCCATAACCGTATGGTGCACCGCCATACTGTGGTGGTTGAGCGCTAGGCACTCCAGGATAAGCCATTGATGGACCTAGAATTTGTTGCACATTAATAATTTCGGAATGTACAATTTTGTCAATCAAGATACAAGCGCTAAATAATCACCTGCAGTTAACATGAGTTGAGGTTCAGCGAGCATTATGGGTTTATGTTCTGCTTCAGCACCCTCTTGTGCACGTCTTCCCTCTGCTGCTTCTAATCTATCCACTTTACTTGAAAATTCTCTAATGACCTAATTCAGAACAAGAATATTGCCGTCATTATAAGTGTTACAATAGCGAGAAAACTAATCCAATTATATTTTACCTGAATTAAGAAAGGCATAGCGAAATCCATAATGTTATGTCTCCAAGCGAGTTCTAAAATAACATCAGGTCGAAGAAGGTCATAACACTGTAAAAAAAATAAGGAATTAGTACTATATTGATGTCCGGTGAATAAAAAAATTATTTTTTTTACCTGATAAAGGCATGCAGCAAAACAGTCATGGTTTCCTCTTTGCAAGAACCAACCTAAAAGTTCTTCTGCAACTTCTTGCTGACGGGATTCAGCAGCATATTCCATAGCATCTTTAAATAATCTATCTTTTTTACATAATTCCACAGATTGCTTCCATCGGTTGTTGCCTACAAATCGAGATATAAAAATATATAAATAAAATATATATATATATGTAAGAATAAAAATTCATTCGAAATATATTTTAGAAAAATCACCTTTGTAAAGATAAGCTGCGATACGTCTAAATTCAGTCAATTCATGTTTTTCTAATTTTTGTGCCAGAGCGATAGTATCAAAATTATCAAAAGCATCAATCGATGTTCTAAGTCCCTAAAATAAAATAGTAGCATGAATATCATACCAAACATATTGAACAAATCAAACACACAATAATTACGAATGACATACTTGATAATCTTCTTCTTGAATTAACAATCCATTCAATGCTTCGTTTATAGCTTTATTGTTCAAACTTTGTACAGATCTTAAGTATGCTTTCACTAGTTGTAAATGTCCAACTTTAGTGAAGAAATTCACAGCTCTTGTGTGGTCCATTCTTGGTGCTAATACTAAGAGCATATCGTTTAGCAACAAAGGTTTGTAATCCAAATAAAACTGTATAGCCTTATAATAAAGTTCCATATTTGCCACCTATGAAAAAAAAATTGATGTTATACAACGAAAAATTAATAAACCAGAACAATTTTGACTAAGAAACTTTACCTTTGTGATTATATCTTTGAAGTGACCTTCACGCCATGCTTCTCCGGGATGATTCATCATAGTCTGTACAGCATTATCATATTCTTCATACTTATCATATAAAAATACTAATTCAGCCCATAAATGAGCTTGCTCCGCTGCACGCAATACCTTTTATTTGCAATTTCAAAATATTTCACAATCAAGTTTTAATTGAATACGATTTAAAATTATAGGAATATAAATAATTCATACCTTTGGAATGTTAACACGAGACCAGAACAATTCTAAATGTTCTCGCATTTTTGCTGGTTTGTATTTCGAATACAATATGGCTAGTTCTGTGAACATACCCATATGGGCCCTTTCTAATCCTAAAGCAGCTTCCAACAATCCAATCAATTCATCAAAGTGACCACGCTCCTTTTAAATAAAAAAAAGGAAGTTTGATAAAAAAGATAATTCTATAAAATAAAAAAAAATTATACAAATTCAAAATACCTGGTAATAATTTATCAGATCTTCCAGTTCATCAGCATGTACAACAATATGAAGACCGCACATTTGGGCCAGACGGAATTCACCTGCATCAACACAAGCGAAGCACACCTCCTTCCATGTTCGTGTGGAGTTTGCTTTGCGAGCTCCATCAACAGCACCTGTATTCAATCGGTGAAATAAGTAAATATGTAATTTTTTTAAATATGAACATGATTTTTAAAATGAATTTAAATAATTCACCTTGGAATTCTTTCAAATGTACAAGAGTGATTGCAAGACGAGCAAAGTTGCTCACATTGTTGTAAAGCAGTTTAGCTGCATCATACATTTGGTCGTTGAAGCAACGATCGCCAATTTTTTGTACATCTGCATGGTTAGGCCCGGAGACGAATTCTTCCAAGTCAGCAAGTCGCCCTGTACGAGCATAAGCATACATCAATTCTGATTCGATGTATGATTCACGAGCTTTTTTGCGAGCCATCTATTTTGTGATGAAAAAAGAATTGTTACGTTAAAAATTGTTATTAAACTTTATTCACATTTTCAGTAGTAAAAAAGACACCAACCTGCAAATATCTCACAAGATCTTCCCAAGAATTACTAGCAGTGGCAGTGGCTACAACATCCATGTATGCGCTAGGATCGTCTGCTTTAATGTAAGAATCAATTGATTCTTTCACAAGTCCTTGCTGCAATTGAGCTTTGGCAAGCTGTGACCAAACTCCAGGTTCGTTACATCTTTCGGCAAACTCATAAGCACGATCCAAATCATTTACTTGTTCAATCAATACCTATTATTGAAAAATATATTTAATTTTTCTCGAAATAATTTATCAACCATAAAAAAAAAGTATATGGATGACTAACTTGAATAGCAGAAGTATTAACATCGAACTTTTTGAAAATTGCAAAAGCTTCTTCATAAAGCTGATTGTTTATTGCAATGTTAGCAATATCTGGAGCGTCATAGTTATCCAAACGGTTAATATATTCCATAACACGAGTTCGATCAGCCTTAATAGCTATTTAGAAATTAAATTAGAATAAGTATAAATGATTAATAAATAATAAAAAAAGAAATAAGAAAATTCTTACCTGTCAAGATAAGTAAATTCTGCAAGTTTCTGTGGTCAGAAAATACAGAACTATCAAGCACAATTTTCTCCAATAATTCAATCAATTCATTTGGAAGATCGGCAGTCATAAAAGCTTTGACAGTCACAGATATATCTTCAGGATCTTGGGTTTCAGATAAAGCAGTTTGCACAACCTATGAATATAGAAAAATATTAGTATAACATAATGCAAAAAAATGTATATAAAAAAATGAACTGAAATAATACCTGATCAATGAGCTGACGTTTAAACGGATTTGGATCAGCCAAAACTTCGGCCCATAGTTCAGCATCTCGTCGACGAACAAGATAACGCGCTTGGGATTTGAATAATGAATTATCATTACAAACAGCAATAAGTTCTCTGTCACACAATCCTCGTTCATAAGCAACACATGCCAAATGAGGATCACGTTTCTCACAATATTTTCCAACAACACGAGAATCGTACCTATAAAAAAAAATTATATTTGTAATGAATCTTTTTAAAATTTCTCAATCAATGCTAACATGAAACATAATTAATAGTAATAATTTAAATTCAATGAAATAAAAAAATGATTCAGAATTTAATGAACAAAATTTTCACCATTGATTTTCTTTCAGGAAACGTTCTGGATTGTTATTTGAATCAATATAAATCTTGGCAAGAGCATTGTGCGTAGCAGGTTCAACACATCCCTCGTGTACTCTGGATTCTAACCAAGGAAGTAACAATTTGAGTCTGAAAATAAAAAGATACATAAGGAACGATTTTTTTTTTACTGTTAGAAAAATAAATAAAAAAATACACATACCGGTTGCGTTTTTCGACTTCAGCTACTAATTCATCAGTGGAAAATTGACCACGGACTACAAGAATGAGATTTTTAATAATGTCTTCCGAACAATCTACATCCAACAATCCACCTACGACAACAGGCAATCGGGATGGATTTACCTAAATAAAAAAATATTTTGTTGAAATTGCCAATTTTGACATATAAGAATAAGAAATCAATATATTTAAAATTAGTACCTTTTGCACATATATTTCTATGTATTTTTGCAAACTGTTTCTGTACAAATATAATACAAGATCATGTACAAAATCGAATCGATCGCAAACAATGATTAAAGGTAACTGATCAGGAAGTTTTGCCTCTTTGAGGAAATTTTTAACGCGTTCTGCGTTGTAGCAATTTGATTCTCTGCAAATTCTTTCGACTTCTTTGATTTGTCCGGTTTTACAAGCAGCCTAGAATATGAATATTTGAATAATACATTATGGGACATCTTAAATAAAAATATTTTCAACACATTTACATTAATTATTATTTTATTCAAATAAAAATACAAACCTGAATATATTTGAAATGAACTTCTTGATCTTGACTGAAATTAACAATAGAACCCAAGAAATAAAACAAGCCTTCATAAGTTTTGAAACTTTCAAATAAGTCAATCAATGCTTTAGTGGTGAGTTGTTCGTGATATTTGGTAGCAATCTGAACACAAATTTGTAAATTTTGACGCATATTGGCAGTCAACATAGCCTTCAAGCATTCCAAAGAATCTTCAACAGAAAGTGTGCCGAAAAAGTTGACAAGCCAATCAGCAGCAAGCAAATGAGTATGGACCTGCATAAAAATAAAATGATAATAAGTAAAACCAACATAACAATAATAAAAAAACCTTTGAATAAATGCTAACCACAGCACGTTTAATGTCATATAAGTCAGTGTAATGTTCGAGTGCTCTTTGTAATAGACCAGCTTTTTCGCAGAGTTGAGCAACATGAGGTCTATCATAATGAGTGAACATTGCATTGCCGAGAATTGCATCAGCTACTTGAGGAGCTGACATCAAATTCATTTCAAGCAATCTACAAAAAAAAAAACAGACAATGTCATAAAATTCTATATGAATCAAATTCTCAATATTGACATATTGCATTACCGAGTTTGCAAAGGTCCTTCTTCGGGCCTATTATTTTTCAATGCGTCCAACAAAAATGCAGTGCATTGTTGAACCATATTTTGTTCCATAAAAACATCTACTATCTGATGTATATCAGCCAACGGTTCTTCATCTGCAACAAGCATACCGGCAAAACCTGCACCTTGTTCTGGGTTTGTACGCATGACTGACCTCAATAGGAAAATATAGTCAGGTGTATAACCAACCTATTGAATTGAAGAATTAGTACCTCGAAGAAACTAAATATTTATACAATGAAATTCAATAGGAAAAAAAAAAACATACTTTCTTAGCATAAAGAACAATCTTCTGAAACTGTCCAGTTTCAGCAAAACACTGAATAACTTTACTGGCTACGTTTGCACGTAAGTAAACTGAAAGAGCAAGAGTTGCATCTGCTTGTTTTACCAAATCGCCCAATTCTTCAGAACATTCCAATTTGTCTTCTTTCAACCATTTTTCTAAAAGTTGTTTGCGACCTAGAATGCATTAAAAATATTAAAATTTGAAAAAAAAATTTGAAAATTAAGTATAAACTACAAAAGTTCAATAATACCTTGTAAAAGAACTGGACGACATAACTCAAGAGATTCGTGTTTGTTAAGTTGACACTGATCCAACAAAATACCGAAATATTGCAATAAAGGAGAAGTCAATCCTGCTGGAGTTGGAACTTGTTGGAATCTCTGAATAGTAGCTGGAGTACGTAAAATGCCTCTGGGAGCATGCGCTGCAACCTAAAAATTCATACAGTAAGGTTTAATAGTGTAAGAAATCTAAAATAAGTGGTAGAAATAGTGAAGAAATAATCATTTTCGTTTAACAATAGAATTAGTGTGATAATAAATTGAAAAAATTCTTTGCTCGACAAGTAACTCATATGGTGACTAACTAGATAACAATTTTTTTTTATTAATTAGAATTGGATGTAAACTGTTTTCATTATTCGTATAATATGTATAAAATTATGAAAGTTGAAACTTTTCAATTATTTCATAATACAATTCATATATCGTTCAATTAATGAAAAATTATAAAACTTTATACAAATACATTTAAAAACTACTGCATGACAATAGCCCGGGTTCATACAAAGCTTGGAACAAAAAACCCATTACGTAAAACCAACTCGAAATATAAAATTTTGTTTTCTGAAACGTGTTAAAATGAAAAAAAAAAAGATTATGTGAAAAAGTAATTACATGGCTTGTTTTCTTGAACTGAGTAATTTTGAAACTGTACAAGCGAATCAAGTATACAATACCTTAGCTGCCTCTCCGTATTGACCATTTTGGAAATACATATTGAATTTTCTGACAAAAAGATCTTCAGCTCCACCGAGATTATTCCTGATTGCCATTCTAAGAGCGAGATCAGGATTTTGCAACACAGTATTGATGTAAGGAATAATATTTTCTTCCTCTACAGATACTGACAACACTTGACCTTTTCGGTTGACACCTAAAAAAGTATTATTCAAGTTAGTTTTATTTTTATTTTATTTTAACTCACAAATGAAAATATTTAAATTACCTATTATACCACCAGAAGCTTCATGTGGTGCTGTTACAAAAATAGTATCAGAAGATATCCGGTTCATATAAATACACGTTCCAGATTCAATGTCATACATATGGATATAACCGTATTTGGTTATCAAATAAATCACATCATATTTTGGAGAAACTTGCATAGCTACTGGAAAATCATTTTGAGCTTCCGGAGGGAAAAATACATCAACAGCTTTTTTCGGAAAAGCTTGGTTTGATGTGTGGGGTTCTCCAACCTCTATAGTAAGAAAAACAAAATGCGTATAAATATACTACATTCATAAAAAAAAACATAAATTTCACTAGGACATTTCAATTTTGTTAGTAATTGAAATACATTTGAAAAAATCATTTACCAATGATATGAAGTTTGCCTCCTTGAACTGTTCTTACAGCAAAGCAAAATAGAGTAGATGGTTCTGGGTTTCCTTCCATTTTGAACGTAGCGAACGAAGCAGCATGTCCTTCGATAGGCTGAGTACATCTTCTTTGAACAGAATACAATTGCATAGCTCCAACGACTCGGTTTTGTTGAGCAGAAATACCTATATACATATTAGACAATGATCAAAATTTTGTATAGAATATCTTATTTTGAAGCTCAAATATTTACTCACCGACTAATAAAAGCCATATTTGTTTAGGATCAGTTCTATAATTGATAATTTGACAATCTTTCAAAGTCCCATGTCGATCGAACATTTTCACAGGAGTAGAATCTCCTTCCATAGACCAATGATAGACAGACGTTTCTGTAACTAACGCTAGGGTATTGAGTGAAATCCACTTCCAGAAGACGACATCTTCAGCCATAGTGTGCGCCTTCATCTTCGATTTCATTTCAATATTGAAAATCTGAAGAGCCTTTTGTGCTGAAAAAAGTAAACAAAAAATTCGAAACATTGCCGACATAGAATAAAGACAATAATTTCTCTGAAAAATAGATTACATTTACCATCAGGACCAGCTTTTCCTTTCAACGCGATAACTTTGCTGGCCGGATTCATGATGGCAGAATCGGCACTGATGGGACGCCTGATAGGATTGGTGGGATCGGCCATGTCGATGATGACCACTTCGGCCGTCTCGCCCACCTTCTCCCTGACGCAGATGAACTTGTCGGACTCCATCGTGAGCGTGTTGAACGACACCGAGGCCTGGTTGATCCCGACATTTGTGAGCTGCGAAAACAACAATACGGTAAGAGACCGAAATCAACGCCGACCACAACAAACTTAAAGGCGACCTCTCCGTTCCCCCCGACCCGATTCCATTTACGTCAATTCCCATTATTCGTCAATTGTCGGCGAACACGGAGATTTCATAAGGCATAATTCGATTTGTCAAAGGACGATTTTCGAAACGTTTTCAATTTCGAAAAATCAATACACGAGAATTAGGGCGCGGGGAAACCTTCTAAAATCGCAAATCTTCGCACACGGATAGACTGACCATGCGTCCCGTTTTTGTCGTGTCTTGCGTCCGTCCTGTTGTTTTCGTAAAATTTTTGGATTTGTACCGTTTTTCCGGTTTTATATATTTAATTGTTATTACTTTTATGAATATATGAAAAATTTGGTGAAAATATTAAAAAAACAAACCAAAGAAAATAAAATAAGTTTTATGATGATAAAGTTTGATTGATTAACAATAAGACGTTTGAAAAAAATTTTCGCCTGCGGCGCTATTTTTGCCTTGATTCTACGATTGCTTGTTGTAGAAATATTGATAAATTAACCAAAGAAAGAAAGTCCTGTTGGTAGAAATTAAGTAAATTGATTGTTTTTGGTGATATTTTGATTGAAAAAAAAAATTATATATGGGGCATAGGGGAGGGATCGTCCCTTTTTGGATTCTAGGAAATATGGTCATCCTACACACGAATCGATCTTATCGGAATCTCTCGAGTGCTTTTTCGTGCGTATTGTCGCACCGCTTATGTAACGGCCGCGTCCGATTTTTTTTATTGTTCCGACGGATAATAAGGCTGCACGGGTAATTGTTTTCGGAAAGCGTGACTATCTGCATGCCGTCGAAATAGCGGCGGATACGAAACGTAGCGGCTCTCGGCGCATCCATCCATCACGCGGGAATAAAGCGTAGTTATTATGACGGATGCTCTTTATTTTTAGAGAAACGTTGTGTACGTGCGCGGCACTGCCGTTTTGGCAGCCGGTTCGAAGCGGTACGTCGATAGAATGCATCGGGAAAAAAGAAAATTGCGGCATTTTCGTGTTGGGAGGGGCGCTAGTGTACTGATCGTTGGCTGTCAAATCGTGAATTTTTATGTCAGAAGGATAAGGGGCGTTCGCGCTATTTTCAAATTTTATGACGTTCGATTATTTGAACTGCATTATAGATATTTAAATTAAATGTCGTAATGTATTTCATACTTAATTTGTGCATTTTGAGTCCTAAAATCAGGTTTCGTAAAGAATTTTGAGTGTATGTGTTCGTGCATGTTTTAGGGCGGTTACGTTCGTCACTTTTTAATAATAATAATAAATTTGCACGCGCTAAAAACTCGGATGGCAAAAGATGTGGTTAAAAATTAATAAATACAACCTACGAAAACTACACGTGAAATTCGTTTAAAAAAAAAAAAAATTTTTACGCTCTTATATAATGCATAAATTAGGTAAAGAATCTCAAAAGTACTTTTATTCATGTCAAAATGAAAATTGGTCAATAAACAATTTGCGCGCCTAAGATAAAGGATTATCTCGATTTGATTACAATTTCAACTCATCCTTTCATCATCATCGCAAGTTTGAAACATTAAATTTCAAAATAGTGCAAATGCGCTTTACAATTCAACCGCAAACCAGCGATATGACAGCCGACAATTCGCACGCACGCGCGCGCGTACGAGTACCGCGAAGACTTTGCGCCACCGTAACACGAAAGAACCTAAAAAAAAACAAAGATGGCGATTCGCATACGATATACACACACGAATCGAACCGGCGACTTTCCAAACGCGTGACGTAGCGCCTGGAAAACTCCGATCGCGTCATCGATCGAACTCTCCCTTTCGCGAGAGCGCCACGTGGAAGCCCGCGCACGGAACAAGTTGGCCAATACAAAATCATTAAAAAAAAAAATCATTAAGAATCATCGAACGATAGATAAATAGATTTGCATGAATCGAGCCGACGGTGACTCACGGAAGCGTGATTACGCTATTTTCGTAATAAATTGCGGTGCATTTATTCGGAGGTTTTGTATCGAAATTGCACCGCGTCGAACAACGGCAGGTGCCTTTCGGGCGTCGGTCGGTGCATTTTAGGTTTTTTTTGCCGACACACCTGTTTGTGTCGTGTCAGCGATGTTTTTTTTTTCGGGTGAAATTAATTTCGATTTAGGCGCGTTCCGATGACAAATCGTGCGCGAGTTTAGCGTTAGTCACGTCAGCGGGGAACACCTATTCTAATTAGTGATTCGTTCTATTTTATTGAAAAAAAAAAAAGCGTCAATCGACTTTTACTAAATCATATGAATTTTGATAACGATTCATATGACGCATAGCGATAAGGTGTACTGGCGAATCGATTTCGTCGAAACAATTATCAGACGTCGAGCGATAAAATCGAATTCGAGACCGCCGTTCGCGCAAAAACAAAACCTCCGATTAGCCGGCCATAATTGCGCTAAATTATAGCGCAAGACGAGTTCGACGGCCGATCCGTTCGGCCTGCATTTTTCACGCGTCAGAAACGGCACAATCGCTCGCAAGATACGTCCTAACGTCCGACGTAGCCGCGCATTAACGATAAAGTACTCGAAAATATAATATAGATTAATCCGCACGAGCGAGATCGAAAATCGATCGCGCGTTTTTTACAGTTGATTGCGGCATACGGGGACGTCGGAGCGGGCGCAATCAATCGAAAAATGGGCGTAATTCGTAAACAGATAAAGCGGGGCGCCGCCCCGACGCCCCCGCGCGACCGGCGGGCCGGAAAGCGTCGCGCTACGGCCAACCGGCCCGGATCTACGTTGACACGAGCGCGCGGGCGGGGGGAGGGTTTCCCCGCCGCGAGATATATGTATATGCTACAATATGTCGCCGGAAAGTAGGAAAGAGAGCGACAATTGTTACCTGCAAGTGCTCCTGGAACCGGATGGGTAGAATTTGCGCCATGGCGGCGGACGCGCTCGGCGCAAGAGGTCGAAGAGACTACGGCGTTCGAGGGTTTCGGATTGAATCGGGGGGCGCTCCTGGACGGGACGCGGTCGCTGGCCGGGGCGGAGTCGCGATAGTCAGCGACGGGGGGCGACCGGCATGCCGGGGGTGGCGGGTGGCGGGGCTGGCGTCCGCTGTCGTCGTCCGGCGTGCTCCGCTGTCCGATCGTCGGCGGGCCGGCGACGCTTTTCGGGCGAAAGGGGACCGGGGACTCGGTTGCCGATCAGCGAAGCCGACACGACCGCCTCTCGCTTCTCGCTTCTCGAACGTCCGCCGCCCGCCCGCGGACCTCCCCCCCCGCTATCGACGAGCGGCGCTTTTCGGCCAGCTCGGCTCGCCCCGCCTACGCTTGTTGCGTTTATCGAAAAACTTCGATGACGATCTTCGTTTCGATAATGTTGCGAAATTTCAAATGTTAAATCGACTGTTTTCTGGATTTTAAAATTAGCCAAAATATTTATTTAAAAATAATCACTTTATCGATCAGCGTATATTTCGTTTTATCGTGCTGTGTTCTCCCGAAAATAAGCCCTACCGTGATTTTATAAACTTTTTCAATCCTATCCCGTAAACGAGACCCGGTGAGGTAATGTCCGACAATGTGGTGCTTGTGACTGGTTATCACAGTGGTTCTGATTCGGTGCTCTGTACGTAAAATTAAGATTTTGTTCAATTATATCTTTTTTAATTTGATTTCTTTGACTGTTATATAGTTAAATGTGTTAAATTTTTGATGAAACTTATATTTTCATATTTTAGTTCGATTTCTGACCCTGTGATTTTTTCATTAATTAAAACTTTGTATGTGTTTTATTTAAAAAAAAAAACGTTCGAACTACTTATTTATGAGCAAGAATAAGATATCGCATGTTACTCACGAGAAGTACTTACAAATTGTCGTATGCATGAACTTTTTTCCCCGAAAATAAGCCCTAGCACGATTTCTGGGTACAAAATTAATATAAGACCGGGTCTTATTTTCGAGAGAATAAGGTAAACGAAGTTTAAAATACTAAAAAACATATTTGGCATTTAATTTTCGATTTTGTTTTCGTCATGGTACGAAAGAATGCTTTTTTCGCCGAAACTCGACAAAGAAAACGAAATACGTCACGATTACTTGCGTGTTGTATTCACGCGTAGTCGTCAGCTGTCAAAATTGCTTCACCTGATTCAGCAACACAAAACATTCAAAAATGGTAACGTCCCATTTTATCCCGATCCTTCGTGCGCGTTTCGTCCATACCTAATCTGTTCGTTTCATTTTCAGTTTCAGTTCGGATTCAACATGTTTCACGACATATCGAGGCGCTTTGACTGCACCTATGACTGTTATTCGGTGTCCATGTTGCCCGGAAACGAAAGGCAAGACGTCGAGCGCGGCGGGAAAAGTGAGCGAATTTCAAATTTACACATTCTCTCCCGACAGACGAACAAATCCACCTTATAATTATTTTTTTTACCAGTTATTATGCCTCCGTCAGCTCTGGAGCAGCTGACTAGGCTGAACATAGAGTACCCGATGCTGTTCAAACTCACCAACAAAAAGACCAAACGCATAACTCACTGCGGGGTCTTGGAGTTTATCGCCGATGAAGGAAAAGTCTACCTGCCGCACTGGGTATTTTAGTTTCCGTTTAAATTTCTGCCTCGCATCGTCTGCGATTCATCGTCGAGGCGTAGTTCCCTCTCGCAATGTCCTCACGCTCGAAATCTTCTAGATGATGCACAACCTCGTCCTGGAAGAAGGATGCCCGCTGCAGATCGAAAGCGTTTCGTTGCCCGTGGCAACTTTTTCACGCTTCCAACCGTTCTCCGTAGATTTCTTGGACATCACGAATCCGAAAGCGGGTGAGTGTTTGAAATTGAATTCGAAATGTATTTGTTTCGATCGTTAAATTGGATTTTGTCGATAGTGTTGGAGAACGGACTGAGAAACTTCGCTTGTCTAACGACTGGAGACGTTATCGCTATCAAATACAATTCAAAATTATACGAAATGTGCGTTTTAGAAACCAAGCCCGGCCCGGCCGTTTCCATCATAGAATGTGACATGAACGTGAGTAAAAATTCTATCACAGTGTATAGTGAATGTTTTTAAACTAATCGTTGTTATTCTCGCAGGTCGAGTTTGCCCCGCCGGTCGGATATAAAGAAAAAGAACATGAAACTAGCGGTAACGGAGGAGCAGGCGGTTCACAGGGAAATCAACAAGAAGACGATCTTGCCGCCCTCATGCCCGAACCTTGTGGGTTCATAGCTTTCAAAGGAGAAGGAAATAGATTAGACGGTAAAAAGAAAAAGCCAAATAATAGTCAAGAAGATAATATAAAATTGAGACAGGTACGTCGTCTGTAATGCATATCGTACGTTCAAAATAAACATTATTTTATTTTCTCAGACATACGTCAGAGGTATCCCCGATTATGATTACCAAATCGGAACTTTGAGGTTTTTGAGGACGCTAAAACCCGTAATAAATGTCAAGGAAGAAAAAGACGATTCCGATCAATTCGAAGCATTCAAAGGACCGGGATTCACCCTGAAAAAACCTTGATGAAGCCGTTAAAGTTTTGTGATTCTTAAGACTCATTCGTGTACGGCGACACGATAGTTTTAATATTTTATTTAAAATAGAATAATAGAATATCTCATAATTATAATTGTTATTCTTTATTTGTTCAACGTGTTTCAGTATGAGTGAGACGTGTGACAAGAAATTTTGTATGTATTTATTTGAAAAACAAAAACTTGTGATTAAGCTGTTCCTCAAATTCATGCTACGCTGTAATAAATTGTATTTAATAAACATATATATTTCGTTATGTCAATCGATGAACGTAAGCAAATACACTTGTATTTTTTTTTTTTTTGGAAAATTAATACAGGACATTTTTCAGAAATAAATTGTAAAATAAAATTAACTACAATCTTGTTTTTCTTTTATGGTATTCAAAATCCACCAAACGTTACAATTCGAGAAATGGACAATATTAGATATTATGGTAAAACACATCAATAAAACACCACATATTATGTAAAAAAAATATATTTTCTAATTTGACGTAATAATTACATAATAAAACGACAAAGTCTTTGAACTTAGTCAAACAGTTGTGTCTTTGATCAAATGAGGAAAGTAAATTACTGACGAGCGTCGATCGTTGCTTGGAGGAGTATCGTCGAGTTTTCAGTTTTGAACTTAAGACATATTAAAGCATACTTTTCGCGTCAATGACTAGTTTCAGAGCGATGCGGCGTTTCAATTTAAACATTAGCGATACTAATCGGAGAGACAAAAATCACAACGTCCTTATCGACGCGTGTGCGGAATGAGAGCTCTTTAGTCGACCTCGGCGAAAACTTTCACAACGAAAATGAACATACGTACGCATAATACAAAAACGCGTCTAGAACCTCTTGAGGAACTCTTCGGAACAGATGCGCGCGCGGGCGTTGACCGCGAGCTTCATCTCGCTGATCTCCTTGTCGATCTCCTCCATGAAGTAGATGACGAAGTCGACGAGCTTGTGCTTGTACATCTGCTCGGTGTGGAAGTTGGTGATGAGGAACGAGATGTTGTACCCCTCGACGGGCTTGCGCCTCAGCACGACGAAGCTCTCGGCGCGCATCATCATAAAGCGCATGAACTTCTTGCAGAGGATGCGTTCGATGTCGTCGGCTTGCTTGACGAGGATGGACACGCGGACCGAGTTGACGGAAGGTTCGATGAGGACGCGTTCGGCTGGAGATCGGGAGACGATGGCCGGGGCGAGGAGGAGCTCCTTGGCCGCCCTCACCTCCACTTCCGGCTTGTTGTGGCGCTCGACGGCCTGCGAAGGGAAGTGGGACACGCAGAGGGCGGCGGCGAGCGTGTGCCGCACCGCGCCCAGATACGGCTTCAGAGTAGCCGACATCTTCTCGCTTTTTTAAAGTATTTGGAGTACTTGGAGTACTTTGAGTACTTCGAGTACCCCGCCCGTCCGTCCACCTGTCAACCGAATGACACACGCCTAGCCGGCACTCTTTGTGAGGTCAATATTCGTGTGTTTGATTACACTATAATAGTCTGTAAAAACGTCGCAATTAGATGTAAATTCGTTTGAATTATTTATTTTATCTCTGTACTGAGGGGGCATCGAAACGGCAAAGGACGATGCATTTGTAGGGATACCAATAGTCGCATAAGAAAAACATTTCACAATTACACATCGTTATTTTTGTAATCTAATCTATTAGATTGTTTATATAAATAATCGAAATCGTAGAAGTCGCGATACAGTTTCCAGATGGCAAGCTTGGAAATCACAAATATTTTACGTTTATATCGTTGAGTAGTTGAAAAATTACAATTACAATAAACTTGCGCACGAAATTTTATACAACGACGCTACTTCAAATATTTCAACACTGTCAATTCGATTTCCCAAGTTTATATTGATTTATACATATTATTTTTTAATTTTCATTCACGGTGAGATGATACGAGTTTATATAAATCGGTTCTAATGATCCATAAATTTTCATGTTATTTAAAACAGTCCGAAGTACACAATTGTGGTATAAATGTGAATTAATCAGATCGTTATAGTAACAGAAAATATATGGCGTTTAGGCCACCTGAAAACTTTATTTTATTGCTCTCTCGTCAGTCCTTCAATGTCAAAATGTTATACTGATTATTTTCTTTAACATTGTTAGTTTTCGTATTTGATAGTCACATGTTCTTGAAATGATTATTTTTCTTATTATTTGTTATTTGAAATTAATATGCTGTAATGTTTTCGACGGTAGTGTTGTATTTTTTATTTAGTTTTTATTTCATTATGAAGTTAGATAAAAGCAACAAAGTGAAAATTCTTTTCCAATTTAAGATGGAGGCATCTATAATGTATCGTTGAAAAACTTAAACCCAACCTTAGAAAATTCTGAATTATTCAGTTCTCAAAATGTTTTATATTCAAATTCTACATTTACTGTTTCGATTACTGATATTTCACCATCGCTGGGATTTTTAATAGTGCAAACCCATTCTTACAAATATAACTTGACTTTATCATATAAACGAAACTTAGATATAAGATATCACGTCAACGGAACCAATATTGGACTTGCAGTTGAGAATTCTAGTTCTAAATTACTATATATTTCAAATTATGGTTTCAAAAACATCAGTTTTTACTTTTCTATTCATGCATATTACAAACACGGTCAGTATCTTTAAATTATAATTTATCATTTGAAAATTATGCGTCAAAAGTTATTTTCAGCTCCGATTCCTGGCGGTTGCAACATGGAATTTAACATGATTGATGCACCTTTCATGGAATTGTGGTACGACCAGGATATGATCAGAGTGGATGCTTCGCAAGCCAGAGTTTTCGTCGATGGCGACTGTGACGTCGGTTCAGTAAACGTTACTCATGAATTTTATAAAATGTATTCGTCTGAATGGGATCATTCTGAAAAAGAATATTTCGAAGGTTTGAAGAAAATGTTGACCGTGGAAAACATTATCAAACATGGATCTCGTGTAAATATTTTAAAAATCGATATTATTTATGTACAAATCGTTAAAAATTATCTTTTCTGAAAGGTTCCTGCATTATCTTCGTATGCACTGATGCGCAGATATTTCAGTGTTTATCCAGGGACTGGTTCATTTTATGTAATTATTGCGAAAAACAAAAATATGAGCTCGGCTTATGTTCCTATACACACATATAGTTGCGATGATTGTGGCGGTATATTTCACATTACGATTTATTTACAGTTAAAATTGTTTACTTTGTGTTGATCGCAATTATATGTTTCAGCATCATGGTTGGATATACTCTATTTAGTTTTAATAACAATCATTGGTCTGACAATAAGTTTTTTAGGATTATTGTTATACAATGTAACTCCTTATGTCTTTGGATTTATATTGCTGATGGCATACTTTTACACATTGGTACATTTTATTACCACATCATTTTTTGGTAAAAATAAGTTTTCATAAGTACAAATAAATATGAGTAGCATATGATTTTTTTCCTTCTGATTTTCAGTGAGCTCAGCTTTGATTTTTTTGGTTGCATTTTTTATTTTTGTGATATTTAGTATTTTCTACGAGCCTTTTTCAGCTATGTTTTTTCTTGGATTTCTAATTGCTTGTAGTTTTTGTCATGCAATTCCAGGTCAATGATTCTATTTAAAATAAATTTAATCACCCATAATATATTTTCAATTATAAATTTTAATTTCAGAAAATATTTTAACGAGTGAAATTCATTTCTGGAGTATTTTACTCGGTGTAACTTTCTCAGTATCATTATTGCCATTATACTTGATTGCTTGTTCTGTTGTTGGTTCTTTTTGTCTTATAATTTTATTAGACTCGTTGCTTGGGTCCTACCTGAGATATATAATTTTGAACGTGTTACGGAGAATTACTGTTACTAATTTCAATATAGCTAATATTCAACCACCATACCAATGGAGAGGTAATTCTTGCTGTTATATTTAAGTACTTTAGCACTATTTTTTAATATACGTATTTTCATTATTGTTTTAGATGTGGTAGTTTCACTTACTTGGGTAATTCTCGCATTACTAGGAATGTTTTTATATACATGGTGCGCAAATGGTAATTATATTATTTGTCCGTTATTAATTAGTGGAAATGTTGATATTAGTTCTTTATATGTATTTTAGGAAATTCATCTTCTTCTGGAGAATCAACAACATTATATGGAACTATCAGTCGCGAACCGAGAGAACCAAGACTACCGAGAATTCCGAGAATACCAAGAATACCGAGAATACCGAGAATACCAAGAGTACCAAGAGTACCTAGAAATTAACAAACATATGTGTTTTTTTTATTTTTTTATATTAAATTTTTATATTACCTAAACAAAGTAAAAAAACCGAATACTCACTTTATATTATTATTAAGTATGCTTAATGAGCTTATCATGAAAGTATGTATCATGAAATAAAATATACAAATGTTATCTTTTTTATTAATATTGGTACATTTACAATACAGTAAAATGGGGTTCTAGCGTTTACATTTAGTACAATCCTTATTCTTTACTGAATTTGCAAAAAAAAACAAATATCCTTTGTTTTGAAAATTTGGATTTTAAAATTTCCTAGGGCTAAATAACATTTATCATTTTAATTTGAAAAATTGGCAACACAAATATACATAAATTAAAACCATATAAATATTTTTTTACATTAGCTTTAGTTTGGAATGTTTCAAATAATTTTTAAGTTACGACACCATAAAACTTTCTAAAGAAAAAAATATTAACACCGTAAACCCTCCTATAGCGTCGAGATAGGTTCGACGTTATAGAGGGAACAATCAATAAATGAAACGTTTTCTTTTTGACATTTATACATTTTAATTGCTTGTTAAACATTATAGGGGTGACGTCGCAAACGTTATAGAGGGGGGATGTTCTAGGGGGTTTACTGTATTCTAATTTTAATTTTCTATGTGTTAGCAGGAATAAATTTGGAACTCAGTCTGATATAAAATGAAACCACCTTACATATTTCAAAGTGTCATATACGTAATCTCCCCTATAACATTAAGGTAGGTTCGACGTTATAGAGGGAATCTAGGAAATCAATATATGAAACATTTTCATTTTTATTTTTTTTTATATATATTTTCACGAGTTAATTGTTTTTTCTGATACATTTGAAAAAAAAAATTAAAAGAATTGAATTTAAATGCATTCGAAAAAAATTACGTTATAAGGGGATTACTGTATTTGGGCACGACGGATCTGGCAACCCTCCTACGAACTCACTTTCGCCCGAACGTCTCTCCCACAACCTTATCGCTCTACGCACACAAACTCTTATCCACAACCGGAAATAAAACACACAAAACGGTCATTTTCGCAATCCAATCGCACACACTCACCCGACAATTCGAAATCGAAATGCCGAAACCGTCACATTGCCACCCTGCAAGTCAAGCCTCAGTCAGTGCTCAGGCGTGGGGGTGTGCGCCAGTGTTCCGTCAAGACATTGAGGTTCCAGTAAAGACACTGTAGAGTGACAAACGAGGACGAAAGAGAGGGGCGGCGCCCCGCCCTTTCGTCCTCCGTCGCAGAAGACCGAAGCCGTCGTCAGCCTCCGACGTATCCCGCCTTCGCCGATTACTCTACTGTGTCTAATGGAAAAGTCCAATCTGCTCCATGTTACTCTCCATTGGATTTTTCGCCCATTGGCCGCTGTAGATAATCCTACCCTTCTCGCTAATTGCACGTCGGAGACTGTCGTCCGTTCGCCTTCGCTTTCCCATAAGACTCTTCGCGTTCTCTCCTCCGGTTCCGTATATGAGTTTATTTCAGATCTTAGTAAATAAGCCCGATGTTGATAACATCGGCTGTGGATTTGTTGAGAAACGGAAAACGATAAAATGTGAAAACCCGATTGTGTGAACCCGAAATTTGTGCCCGATTTCGATATTTAATTAATAAAATCAAAATAGTTCGTATGTTGTTGTCGATTTTTGAACTTTTCTATAGAACAGGCGAGAATGGTTTAAATAGTGTAGTGATTATAGCCGTTATTTTAATGGGCATACAGGCTAAATTGGAATGCATTAAAACTCGGGTAGTTAGTAGGTAATAAGCATCATATTATAGACGTTAACTATATACGCATGAAGACCATATTAGAATATCTAGAAGTAGAAGTCGCGAGCGTCATTCGAACACACACAGAAATCCGTGATTATATATAGGGGATAGGCCCGATGTTAATTACATCGGCCGTGGTTTTAAACGATAAAATGTGAAAACCCGATTTGAATATTTAATATTTAATTAATAAAATCAAAAAAGTTCATTTGTTATTTGTTTGTGACATGTAAGCAAAGCCAGAGGCAGTAGATAATAAGCCTCATATAGATGTCAACTGTGTACGCATAAAGACCATATTACTATAAAAAGTCGCGAACGTCATTTGAACAAACGAGCAGACACACAAATCCGTGATTATATATAGGGAATAGTCTGCGGTGTGGTTGTCTTTGTACTTATGTTTTGTATGCGCTAGAATCGTTTGTAGGTGGTGGTCTGTTGGAGGACAGATTGCTATGTTGTCGTTTAATATATGAACGTTGGCATCGGCTGTATTTGAATCGAAAAATCTATAAACATGATAGATTTTTCACGCGGAATGAACTTTGTTTTAAATGTTTCAATGCTCGATTCGATTTTAGTATGCCTATTGTTAAGTTTTTTTTTCATTTATATACATCGAAATATTCATTCGTCATCAGTTTGATGCATCACATTTTTTGTGAAAACTGTTCATTATTAATTGTAAGCATTAAAATGTAATGTAATTAAATTTCTTTTTTGTTATCTGAAACGATATTATGTTTTCTATTGTTATTTATGATAGAAATTAATTTGACTCGGTTATTCTCCGAAAAAAAGCTTACGTGATGAAGATAAACGTGATGAGTTGTGTGATATATTATTTTTGTGCTCGATTGTTGCTGAAGCAGAAATATCTTATTACCATTTTATATTTTAATCTTGGAAAATATTTGATTGTGTATTTTTTCTATGATTTAGTTACTAATATGCTTGATTTTCATTTTTTTTTATTTCTTGTTTGTATTTATGAAAGTTAAATCTGTATGATGATAGCATGCTTTGTCAATCTAATTAATTAATTTCTATTTTTGTACATCGATTGAGACAATATAAATCACTACTATTTATACATATGAATAATTGAATAAACTTCAGAACAAAACATGACCATAAATGCGTGCAGACTTTGGATTTAAGGAGTGCTCGAAAGTTCATTTAACTAAAGGATCTGTTTTATTCATTTCTAATAGCACAATTTAAACTCTTAATATTTTCACATAAAACTTTCTTACTGATGTGTCATAGTAATTTTCCTTATTTATTTGTATATAACTACATATTTATATACTTTCAGCGTTGGATACACTAACTGACATGGTTTCGTCGGTAAATGATGTGATTAGTGTTACAAAATCGCATGAAATTAAGAAGTGTGATGCTGAAAGTGACTGTTTTCCATCTTCAAGCAATGAAAACCACATTGCAAATAAAATTGGAAATTCTTTCGACGACGATTCCACTATTTGGCAAGACAGCAGTATTGACAGATCTGAAAACTTGAAAGAGTTTTTAGTACTCGATGATATAAACCAAGACAGTGAAAAGGATAGTAATAGCGATTCAGACAGTGATTTTGAAAGTAGGTTTATTGATTGTCTGATTTGATGTATTTATTTTCTTTTTGAAAAATTATATTTTATGTATTTTTTTTTATTAAAAATTAATTAAAACCTATGAGAAAATCTCTACTTTTCAAATTTATTCAATGATACAACAGATTCAGAAGTTCCTGAAGATGAAATAGAAGCTTTGTTAGATGAACGTTTACCTGACTCTTACAAAGGTCCTCCCAAAAAGAGAGAATGTCCTTATGATCAAAGGCAAAAGCTTGTTTTAGAAGGTATATTTCCTATTTCGTTTTGAAATCGACAAACCTTTGATCCTAAATATTTTAATAATGTATTTCAACTTTATAGAAAAGGGAATCAATCATTTTGAAGTACTACCTGTTGATTGGTTAATGGTAATTCATAATAGTGGAATGCCACTTTATCTTCACAAACCGTCGAGAGTTTGTACATTGTCGAAACCGTATTTTTTGGGACCAGGAAGTGTTAGAGTAAGGTTCAATTTTATCTCGATTTAATTCTATTAAATCATTATACAAAATCGTATCATGTATTCATACAATTTTAGAAACACGAAATCCCCATTAGTGCAATTCCATGTCTTAATTATAGACGAGCTCTAACTGAAGAAAATATACCAAGAGAAAATTCGAATAGTAAGCCAAATGTAGACGATAGCAGTATTTCAAGTTCTACGGATGTTAAAAAAGCAGAAAAAAGAGAAATCGAACCAGAATTTAGTTTAAATGAAACTGCCGCTAAAAAGTTGTGCACTGAAAAACTTGAACTTGTTAGCGATAACCATCTTGATGATCAAGATCAACCACCCAAAATCTCGCTTGAAGATAAATCATGTCATAATGTCGATAATGATGTAACTAACAATATCGACTCTGAAACAATGTCTAACAAATGTTCAAAAAACGTTGTAAATCAAGATCTTTTAAAAAAATTGGTCAGTTCTGACTCTGCAGAACAAGATAAAGCTGCTAGAGCAATGGCTTTAATGTTACCCAGTGCAAAAGTAGAAACTGCCCAAGAAAATTGGAAGAGTCATCATTTAAGACATGCAGAAGTCACAGAGTATTGCAAGAAATTGTTCAAGTTCAAAATTATAAACATAATGCGATTCAAGTATGTATTTTCTTTTTTATACTTTTGAACCCATGTCATGCTGCATTTACATTATATTTTTTTGTTTAAATATCCTTGTTTATTTTAGATCTTGGTCAGAACGTCGGAAATTTACTAAAACTAGAAAAGCTTTGCAACGTCCTACATTACCCGATGGCACAAAGTTGATTACATTTCCGATACAAACGGCTTTACTCACAAGTACTCATGGCAATAATAATCAAGGTTTGATATTTTTGATTTGTTTTTCAATGGTTAAAAAATACATTGGTACTATCCGTTCTTTCTAAATAACAATATTGAATCTTTATTTAAATACGTTTATTGTTTTCAGGAGCGTTAGGAACTTTGAAAACTGTTCAAAAAGAATGTTTAATGAACCCAAATGGGAAAAGTTATGTTTGTATATTACACGAATATGTACAAAGGGCTTTGAAAAAACAACCCACTTATGAATTCAAAGAATTGGGTAAGATATTGTCAACTTTTTTTTATTGCAGTCTACGTTTTCTTTTCCTTTTACAATAAATATGTATGTTTTTCGATTTATTTAAAATGTTAAATGCTAAATTAAATGTACAGAAAATGGAGCTACTCCGTATTCAGCAACTGTTTCTATTAACGGAATAAGATACGGTGTCGGTTATGGGACATCGAAAAGATTGGCAAAGTCTGCAGCAGCAAAGGCTTCAATAGAGATTTTAATACCAGAAATGAGAGAAAAAATAACCCAAGATAATGAACTTAACGGCACCACGAGTCGGGCTTGTGATCAAGATTTGGCTGTTAGTTATTTTAATATTTAGCATGTCTATTTTATATTGTAATATGCTATACATATAATGCATTTTATTAATTCAATATAAATAATTTTCAATGGTTTATTACAGTTTTTCGACGATATTGTAATTGAAGATCCTCGTGTTGCTGATTTTTGTGCCAAAACCATGGAACCACCGCCACATACAATCTTACAGACATGTTTAGCTAGAAATTTTGGTGCTGGTGGAAGAGAAATAAAATATCATGTATTTATATTTTTGCATTTAATTCAAAATTACTTTTTTCTATGGCTGTTACTATAAGTGAAATTAAATGTGTATGCAGAAACTATGGAACAATTATGTCAGAAATTATAAAAATGTATAGAAAGAGAAATGTGTCATATAAATATTTAAGATGGCAGGATTCATTGATTTTATAGAATTTGTAAAACAATAAGTTAAATATATTTTAAAGAGAGATCGTGTGAAAGATGGATAGTTGAAGTTTGTCAAATGTGTGATATTGCACGAATAAGAATTGCTTAAATTAACGAAAACATATAGAGATCTTTTTCTTAACAATGGATATATATGAGGATTAAATGTTAATGATTGTAACCTTTTTTATTTAGATGAATACACTGAAACATCAAAGAAATGAATTCACGATAACAGTTGGAAAACATACGGCTACAGTAGTATGTAAAAATAAACGAGATGGTAAACAAAGAGCTTCTCAAGCAATATTACAGGTTTTTAAAATACATAAATCTATTAGAGCGTTTTTCTTATAGCGAGCTAAAATAAAGATATAAACTTATTTTCAGGCACTTCATCCGAACATAACTTCTTGGGGTTCTCTTTTGAGATTGTATGGCACACGCTCGGTGAAAAGTTTCAAAGAAAAGAAACAAGAAGAACAAGAAATAACACTTTTGCAGTCGAGGGCAGCAGTGAATCAACCTAATTATGCAATATTAGAAAAATTAAGGGCAGAAATGATGAAATTGCGAGAGAAAGACTTGGCCATCAATCCTATTGGAAAATTAGTAGTTGAAGATGACTTGCCAGCGCATTCTGGAACAAATTTGAGCATTGTAGACTTATAATTATAAAATGAACTTTAATAGCCAATATTATTGTATTTATTGAATTGTATTATATCTCAATATCTCAATTGAAAATAAATATTATTTAAGAGTATGTTTATTAGAATTGATCATAAAATGTTGTTTTCTTCCAATGAAAATTGTTTTAAACACATGTTACAAATATACATCAGAGCTCTGCCAGAGAAAATAATTTCGACACTTTCACAGAACGTTCTGCAGGTTTCCTTGTGATGTGTTTACCAAAAATCAAGAAATCAAAATCGTCCAAATGAAATGTGAAAACTGAACTCATTTTAGGAACGGTCCTCACTATATTGTCTTCCGATAGAATTTTAAAAGTATTTTTAGTCTCCATAATACAAATGCCACTCTTTCCAACTAAACTGGCACACTTCGAGTCTTTAACTGTTACAGTCGCTCCATGAAAATCCGCTTTGTAAATAGAAAGCGAAAAGTTTTCCCAAGCCTTTTCGTACACTTCCGGTACGGGCCGATCGTCCAACTCTAGATGTCTTCTCATATAATCTTTCCACAGTTGATTCATCGGCAACACCTCCACGTATTTCGTTCCGGTTCGCGGCACCCGAAACAATCCTAAAGCGTCCTTTTCTTTTCTAGTCATATGTTTACTTTTTTTGGTTCGCTTATGATTGACTTGTTTTCGGCTTCTTCGATTACCTAAAACGAACGTCTTCTTCAAATCTTCCTCTAATCGATTTACGTCTTTGACGTTTGCGTTGCTTTTGAGAAAATTTACAACTTTTTCGGAATCCGTAGTGTACTTTTCTTTGAACGAATCCATCGTGAAATTTCAAATGTAAAACATAACCTACTATGACAACTTTGACGTTTGAAAAAACTCAAATACCATTACGTACGACCATATTGTATAAATTAAACAACATTCTGGAATTTCGATTCAATCTGAACATAGGTATGATACCTACACTCGGTTTAGGTATATCATAATATGATATACTCAAATCGAGCATAGTTACTTTAACTCTTTATATTTATTTTGAAAATTCGTCGTAAACATAATTTTGTATGAAAATTACATTATGTACCTAACACGGCTTCGAACCGGAATCGAAATTTTTCATTTTAGTTCGGCAAAAAATACTCGAATATTTAAATACATGAAAATTCGAATATATATATATATTTTTTGGAAATGTCGGTTTTTGTAAGTGTATGGCTTTTTTTTGAAAACTGGGAGCTGAACGGAAACTAAATGTATATTTTTTTGTTGAACTGTATCTGGATACTGATACGAAAAAGAAAAATACGGTTCGAAGCCCTAACTAATGCATGGTAACCAGAAATTTTCTCAAGTATACGCATTCATATGATACTTGAACATATTGACAATAACAATAAATTTGTAATTGCCAAATTTTCACCAAATTCGAATACGAACAATAAATTAAATTTCCCATACGAAACACTCATCGTACAAACGTTTCAACAACAATTTCAAGAGCCTTTTTATCTACGAACTCATCCCACGCAAAAAAACGACCATAAAATTGCCAGCACACAAAAACACGTCCGCCCCGCATTTCCTCGCCGAAAACACAATTTCGAAAACCCAAACCGTCACAAACCACCAGACCCTCCCGAAAAACCGCCCTCGACGACAAACCCCAACTCGAAAATAATCCCCCCGCGCGCCGAATCACGAACGGCCGCTTTAGCTCAGCCCCGAAGTTTCCTCGTATGTGTCATACGCGTGCCGGTGTGTGTGTGGGCGCGGGCGTGTGACGTTTGCGGGCGGGGGCGGGAGCCCGAGGCCCATCCTGCTGCAGCGGGAGACGCCGCTGGGGGCGCGCCCCGCACTCGCGGAGCTCCCGGAAGCCTCGCCATGGCGAGGGAGTACGACCACCTGTTCAAACTGCTCATCATCGGCGACAGTGGTCAGCTGAAAATGTGTCTCTTCCCGATCTGTCAATCTGTCAATTTGCGGTTCCTCGAGGGACGCTTCCTGGAGGGGTGGTCTGCGTTTTATGGGGGGGGGGGGTTCGGGTTGTCCGATGGCGTTTTGCATGTTTTGTCGGTTTTCGTTATGGCTGATTACTCATTATCTCGTTTCCTTTATTTGTTCGTGTAGTTTTGGAACGGATGTTTGTCCTGCGCTTTGAGTTGAGAAAAATTGTTTGTTGGGAAATTTTGAGTTTTTACTTGAACGAAAATGGGTTGTATGCGATTAAGTTATGATTCTTAATATGATTGGTATTATGAATGGTCAAATTAGGTTTTGTAATAAATTTCGCGCATAATGTGGAAGTTATATTTTTTTCAGTTTTTATATAAATTTTAATCAATTTCGAATTCACAGATTACAATATTACTTTTTGCAGTCCAAACTGTTATCATATACAAATAAAATCTAAAGGAAAATGATTTTTAAAAACTGACTAACATAACCTTCCTACAACACATACAATTACAAATTGCGCATGGAATTTATTCAAAAACTTAATTTTCAGACTTATGAATACGTTAAGAAAATTAATTTAAGCACCTAAAATGTGTTTTCATTTATTTTAATACGAATTTTTTAATAATTTACGCCCCCAAAGTGCACGGTTACCAAAAGCAAGATTATTTGATCTATGAAATTTTAAATTTCATCGATTTTACTTTGTTGAACATATCAATTGTCATCAATATTACATGCGATTCAATCCCTCCGAAACAAATTAGAATAAGATCGTTTTCAATGTTCAAACTCTTTTAAAATTACTTTCTCCTTTTAATTCATTCATTCTAATCGATTTCTTCTATAATTCGGCTGACAATCGTCTTCCAACTTTCCCAACACATCGTAATCATTTTAATTAAGCCATTAGAAATACAGTGGAAAACGCTTAAAATTAAACTGAAATATTTTTTCATGCTAAACATCATAGTATTTTGTCAGGGCTGCAGCAATATTTCCTGTCCACTAATTTTTTACGTTTTTGTGTTAAAACGATTTCTACTGCACTCAAAAACCGATTTTAAAAAGAAGCCATATCTAATTTTTTTCTCATTTTCAGGTGTTGGCAAAAGTTCGCTGCTTTTAAGATTCGCTGATAATACTTTTTCTGGTAGTTATATAACGACGATCGGTGTAGACTTTAAAATAAGAACGGTCGTGATCAACGGTGAACGAGTGAAACTTCAAATATGGGATACAGCTGGACAAGAAAGATTCAGAACTATAACTAGTACGTATTACAGAGGAACGCACGGTGTGATAGTGGTGTACGACGTCACTAGCGGAGATTCGTTCGCCAACGTTAAAAGATGGCTCCATGAAATCGATCAAAATTGTGAAGTAGTCAATAAAGTTCTCGGTAAGTTCATTATCGAATCTATACTTATTTCATTTTGATGCAATTCTTGATTCTGATTCAATTATGTACGTCTGTTTATTTATAGTCGGGAATAAAAATGATACTCCAGAACGTAAAGTAGTTATTACTGAAGACGCTCGAAGGTTTGCCGATTCCATGGGTATACCTTTATTTGAAACCAGCGCCAAAGATAACATTAACGTGGAAGAAATGTTCCTTCAAGTTACTAAAATGGTATTTGATCTGTGCATTTAAATAGGATTTTGTAAAATGAATTATTTTCATTATGTTTTTTGTCGGTTTTAGGTCTTGCGTACTAAACTTGAGATGAAAGAAAGACAGAGTGTCAACACCCATTCGGACACTGTAAATTTGAGGCGTTCGCACAATAAGAAAAGAAAATGTTGCTAATATTACGTGCGAGCATGGTGGGTTTTTCGCCACTTGCTTGTCCCCAAAACTATCTGTAGTGTTTGACTTGTTTAGAGTCCTCAGAACAAGAAACCAATGAGTTAAGAGCATAATTTATATTTTTTAGGATGAATATTTGAAAATATATTTAGATTGTTCGTATTGCGTTGAATTAATAAACAATGCGATGTGTTTTCTTGAAGTTATTTAATGAATCTGTAAAAATTTTCATTCTCGTGACAGGTGGGATATATTTCAATATTGTAATAGGTCGTTGTCATATTTTAGAAGTTATTTGTAAATATGAATTGTACGAGGTTCACCCTATACATGTATTTCCTTTTTGTATATTTGCTATGAAAGAAATCAAATTTCTTTCGCTTGTTTCAGAATTCCTATTATTTATAGTGTAATATTTTTTTACTTTTAAAGTAAACGAATCCTCAATTATTACCAAAATTAAAATATGCTCAAAATTTTAATTATATACTTAAAATTATTGAAATGCAATGCTATTAATTTTCAAACATCGTTAAATTTGAACGTGTTGATTTTTTTAAATCAACAATACATCAATCATTAAATCAAATAATACTCTTATTTCACCTGAAATAATTTGTCAAAATTTTACTGCCTTATATTTTTTACGGATTCATTAAGCTATCATATTGAAAATACAATGTATTTTCTTTGTGACTCGTATTATTTAACATTTTTTGCTTTTCCTCAAACTGACTATAAATTACATAATTCTAGAACCATTTTTTTTGTTAATTTTTTTTCAAATAATGCTATATATGTATAATACGTTGTGTTTCATAGATGTGTGTATGTTCTTTAGAATACCTATGTAATGCCTGTTTCAATTCAAAATAATCCATTGTTACAAATGTATCATTCATTAATTTATTGAAGTTTTTATTGCTAAGCACACTAGTAAAATATGTATAAAATATATATGATAGTGAGTATAATCTTTAATGATAATAAATTTGGTATAGAAATTTTTAAAAATTTATGAAAATGGTAAGGATGTAATTATTTCAACTCAATTTTTTTTTAATTGATTCTTATAGTTAGTGAAGATTTTTTTTTTATTGTACGGACAATTGATGACAACATTGATAATTGAATAAAAACAATTTTAGTTATTTAATGTGTACACAATTTCTCGAATTGTGGTCTTTATGCATTTTATTACAGCGCAATATTTAATATTCAATTTACTTGTAAGCAACTTCCTTGACTCATTTTAAATAATGTACGAGTGAGTTTTTCACATGAACAAATATTTTTTAACAGATGCTCCTATGTTTCGTATTGAATATTGAATTATTTATAAAAAAGGTGCTCTTTGTCATTTGCTAAACCCCTTGTCGCGATTCCACTTTTGACCCCATTTATCACTTTACACATGCAATAAATTTAAAGATATCTTATGTAATGCATATAAAAAGATAAAAAAAAACATATTTTCTTAATATATAGTATATATGAGCATTTTTCTTGATATGTAGTGATAAGCGGAAAGTAACTTGAAAAGTTGAATATTGAAATCATACCAAATAGTCTCATGCCAATGTTACGTATTTTTTGTAATTACATTTAATCGATTAATGTTTAAAATATTTTTTTTTAAATTACTCATTTTCAAAAATCGCCAATATTTTGTATCGTTATTTGTTGAAAATTAAATTGTTTCCATTTAATGTTTTGTAAATATATATTGCTAGGAGCATCTGTGTGTAGGTTAAGAAGTATAGTTGATTTTTTTCAAACATTTTTGTTTCACTTACATATTTGTCCGTTTTATACTTTAATATTTGTATTCATTCAATTACCTCTACTAAAGAGTGTTTAATATTTGGCTAAATAATATTATTCTATTGATATTTATAGCAATTTAATTTGCATATTTTGCTGATGAAATTAAAATGTAATAGCATTCCAACTTCAATCTTCCATGTATAATGTTTGTATTTATTTAAATTATAATATTTGTTATATTTTGTTTAATGAGCATTTTTATAGTAATATTTTATTCAATATTGATTTCAATTAAAGTAAGTGAACTTGTTTCAATATCATATTTTTACTTTGAAGTATTATATTTTGAATTGCCTCCAATCAATTACATACACACATATAAGCACCAAGTATGTATGTATGTATATAAAATAAATAGCCGTTATAATTAGTTGATTTTATTTTTGGAATAAATTCTGAATTTCATTTAATCGATATTTTTATTCTACCTCCTTTAAATAACATTAATTTTAAATTAAAAAATAACAAGAGTATACAAAAATAAGTTATTATCCACATCTATGTAAATTATGATGTTTTCGGTAAATTCTCTTTCAGGTCTTGTAACATTTCATCGTCTTCGAGCACGCTTTGATTGTTAGTTTTCACTTTGTTGTTTGTGAATTTCGGACCGGTATATGTTTTATTTTGGTGGAAGCTTTTTGGTCGAGAAGGATGAAATGTAATTTTTGTAGGTTTTATGTAGTTTTTTTTTGGAGATTTGTTTGAAGGCACATCCATTGATGTATTATCAGATTCCATAAAAACATCTTGATTGATACTTTTGCGATTCGTGCTGTTGGTATTTTGAGATTTTTTTTTTTGAATTTTTTGATCGAATCTAAAATTAGGCGGGAATCTGTGCTCTTTAATGCAATGCTGCATTCTTTCCTCGGGATTAGAAGATTTTATTTTGCATGTCTCAACATAGCAAAGATACTATAAAAAAATAATACTTTATAATAAGCATAGTGAAATAAATCATTAAATTTGAATGTATAATACCGCAGGTTGTCGTTCCGATAATGCTGCAAAAAAAGAATCGTGTGCTTCGGCTACATGTAAATCTAAGAGATGTGAACTAGGCAAGTTTTTTTTGCACTCACAACATGTAAATTTATGAACTGAAAGTAACAAGGATCAATGAATATTTCAAATGGTTACATATTTCATATAATTAAAAAAAAAACAAACCAGAGTTATAATGAGATTCAAACTCCATTAAACTATCGAATTCAGTCGAGCAGCCTGGCACGTGACACTTAAAACTTTCGTAACCATCTCCAATTTTTCCAACATCAATATCGAATACTGAAAGTCTCATATGCATTTCAGATAGCGTTTTGTTGGATTTAAAAAAATCATCATGAGGTGTACGTTTGCCAACACCAAACTTCAACAGAGTATCGACCATATTAGAAGGCAATTCCATATTTTTTAAATACAAACTATGGAGGGTTTTGGTTATTTGCAAATTAAATTATGGACGTGAGGTTATAACTGAAGGTTTTGTTTGACTGTCAAAATGACATTTAGTACAGACTGGACTAAATGTTGGCATATGAAAAAAATTGAAGTATGGCAAGCATTTTGAAATATTCGCAAAATGACAACAATAACAATATGACAGATTCTTAGTACCTATATTGATTTTGAGGATGATATAAAAACAACATATGTATCATTAAGTTTTTTTATTAAAATTAAATCATGATCCAACTAAAAAAAATGACAATAATCTTACGCCTAATTGGCAATAAAATTTAAATTCTATTATAAAAAGTTTCTAAAATATCAAAATCATATTGTAATACACTAGAACTAGGTTTGAAATATTTTTAACAAATTTTTTTTATTAAATATACCAAGTTTCAAAGTTGAAAAAAAAAATGATTTGATATTATGAAAAAATGAAACTTTAGATCAACAAATTGCATACAAAATATAAAAGATAAGTTATATGCTTAAAAAATAAAATGTTTATTTAATATTTACATATCCAGAAACTAACGAAAAAGACAAGTCTACACATTCAATACAAATGAAGTGAAATAAATAAATAGCTTCAAGAAACATGAAAAATAAAATGCGGAACTTTTGATTTATGTAGAATGAATGAATCCTTAGTTTTACTAAGTTACAAGTATGTACACTCTTCAAGCAAATCTTATATATTTTTTTGAAACATACAAAAAAATATGGATGACAAGAATTAAAAATTATCTATTATTAACAAAATATAATAACTCTTTCACGTGATGAATTTTTTTTCAAGTATTATTTCAAATATATATTCAAACATGCAATATTAAAAAAATTCTATTAATTATTCAAATCTTCTTTTATAACTGGAGAATCAGTAATAGAAAAAACGAACATGATACAGCCAAACTGTAATAAAGTTCCATGAGATAACACGGCAGTGCCTTCCCAACCGGCGACCAGTTCCCTTTTTGTTGAACCTTGCTTTGTGCAGGCACAAATCGGTCCTTGGGAAACATCAGATATACTAAAAATGGAAAAAAAAAGTATAATTTGAGTTAATTTATAAAAATTGACAGAATACTTCATTAAAAAATACAGACTTTTGGCTCAAATTCAAAGGCATTTGTTTTTGCCTTTTATTGGCTATAGCACGTAACCCAGCTGCCTTTTCTTCAGTACCAGAATTATCATCGGCGTTCGATGTTATATCGGTAAAGTCACACGAATATAACTGTCCATTGACACAAGTTCCGAACTCGGAATAATTCATCAATTCGAAATGTCTTGTTATCTGAAATGATTATATATTGTAAACTAGATTATTTTGAATTTGTATTTTTTCAAGTAATGAAAAAACAAATACCTCGTCATAAAAAATGAGGGCATGTTTATCAGATATATATGAACAAGAACCATAATGTTGCAGGGGAAGATCGCATGCACCACGGCCTATACTCAAA